>JAMKCH010010821.1:0-27949 GCA_023653785.1 Ophioderma brevispina
ACAAAATTCGGTCTATGATGATGGTTTCCTTTAATGAATATGGACGTTCACAAAGGGAATCGGCCAAGAAGAAATGGGAACCAAGTTTCCCAATGGGCAGACCGACACTGAGTATACTTGGTGCTATCGTTAGATTTATTAACTTATATGGCTCGACTTTTAAAAATTGTGTTTTTTACGTTGCACCAACGTTTTTTGGTAGATTTAACATATACGATTATATTGTTTTTGAAATTTATAAAACTACTTAGTTCTCAGGTAGACAAGGATGTATTATATTATTAATCTTTCCCTGGAGATGGCCAGCGCACGATAGTGTTAAAAAAAAAAACCAGGTCGCTGGCCGATTCGAACCGGAGACCTTTAGTCTTAAACAGCACGAAGCCTCTAACGCCTGAGTATCAAGCTGCGGTCGATAGATAGAAGAGCGAAGATATCATCTATAGTGTTAGTTCGAAAGGTTTGTCCTGCGCTTTCCTAGCGGGATAGCATCAGAACGGGATATTGAATATACGATTATATTGTTTTTGAAAGTTAACACTACTAGTTCTCCAGGTAGACAAGGAATGTTATTTATAATCTTACCTGGAGAGGCAAGCGCACGCCGTGTTGAACAAAAAAAAAACCATGTGCGCTGGCCGGATTCGAACCGGCGACCTTCGTATACATGCACGACGCTCTAACCGACTGAGCTATCAAAGCTGGGTCGATAGAAGAGCGATAGATATCATTATTAGTGTTAGGTTGAAGGTGTCCTTCGCTTTCCTAGGGACGGATTAGCATCAGAACTGTATATTTAACATATCGATTATATTGTGAATAGGAAAGCGAAGGAACTTTCGAACCTACACCTAGAGGATGATTAGCTCAGTCGGTTAGAGCGTCGGCATGTAATAAGAGGTCGCCAGGGTCGAATCCGGCAAAAGAGAACATGGGTTTTTTTTTTTTTTCCAACATATCGTGCGCTGGCCATCTCCAGGGAAAGATTAATAAATAATACAATTTCAAACTTATTTTGATTTATATTATCTTATGTGTACTTAAGTTTCATCCATTACCAACTTTTCCAAAATATCGAATCTTGACATATTCCTTTGAAGCACAGAATAGTTTTTCTCTGCTAGCGGACTACATGTTTCAATAGATTAGCGTGGATCTTTTTTAAATATTCATCCACTGCACATCCCCTTATTCAGTGCCAATACCCCTTCGAAAAAGTACTATAAGTGACACGATGGGTTCAATTTAATGCCAGGGCGTATCAATAAAAAACGCAACAAATTCTCTCAATTGTTGTGGTAATTTTTTTAAAATAACATTCAAAATAATATGCCATCTTAAAGCACATATCTCCTCTTTCCAACGTAAGTAATTTGTTTTCATGTGCCGTCATGGGTAACCGAGTAATATTGTGTTTGCACAATGGACAAAGGAGCTGGGGACCAAGTTTCAATTGTAATTCCCAACAACCAAATCCTATTCAAATTTTTCCTCTAATGCAGGGTGAATTGGATTTGTACTGAATCTTGGTCCTCCCAAGCTGACTTTGTCCATGGTGCAAAAAACAATAATTATTCGGTTATCAATGAATAAATTTACTATCATTGAGAAAGAGGGGATTGGTGGCTTTAAGAGGCAACTAGTTAATTTTGGAATAATATTACAAAAATACCACAGGAACATGATGAGTGTATTCAGTTAATAATTGATTGTGCTAGCTATGTCTAGTGGTGGTATGTGTTTGGAGATCATGCAATGACTTTGATGAATAGGACCATGAATAACCGGACGGATCAATTGAGAGGAAAGCAATGAGACACTAGACGCATACGTTTGTGTTTAAAAATAATTTTCAAAGATCAGTGGTGATGATAAAATTTAATTTTGTTTTTAAAATCGTAATATTGTAATACATCTTACATTCTTTAAAAAATCTACACATATCGGTCAAATATCAGAAATCATTATCAGTGATCCACCAAAAGAGTAAAGTCAAAATATTTGAATTTTGGAAGAAGTAAAGTTATCTTTTCCGACTGTAAATTGAAAGCAAATGTAAAACAGACAGGGTTCACAAGTTTGAAAAAATCCATCAATTAGTGTTTAGTAAGGGTCCGTACGGAAATAATGACTAAAATATCGATTTGTCTTTATTAGTTGTTTTGGTTGATCATTTGCAGGATACCGCTACTTGTTACAAACATGAAAAAATATGGATTTTGATGATTTTTCTCGATTTCAGGTGTATTGTGAACTTTTTCTAAAAACTTTTGCCACACGTAAACTTTTCAAGTTGCTTACCTCAATAATCCCAAAATTGTAAGTTCTTCGGAACAAATATCCAAACAACTGCAACGTGCATTAATTATCCTCTATGGCAATATACGGTATTATAAAATAGACAGTTGCAATACCAGTTAGAAAGGCGGAAAGTAAGGTGTTTGGCGTTCATGTCTGAATTTTGAATTTTAATACTTAGCTTATTCTTAGTGGACAAAGTAGAGAAAGCAGGAAACAGGTTACACGCCCCCCCCATTCCGATTCTCGATGCGGTCAGTGAAAAACTTGAGGTCAACTGAAAAAAAATTGGTCCGTCCTAATTTACTGGGCAAACTGATACACACAGTGAGCACCGAACCCGTACTTCCCTGCTACAATCTTGGAAATACGTGTTGGATCAATTAACGACTTTGGAAAAAATCTCCGTCTCCCCCACCCAATGTTGATTGACGTATCGTCAACAGATTCTTGCCAATTCTCCCAACATTGACTGATGGAGGTTGGAGAAGCAGCGGTTATGTGTAAGGGAAGTTGGGGCATTTAATTGAGTGAAACGGAGGTGTTATAGTTTCTAACTCTAGCCCAATGTGAGCAATGTAGCATGGTGATGAGGTTTCACCTATATTTCCTAGATTGCAGAGCGACGGGGGTAGAGTAGGTAGGGGTAGTAGTGTCGGTTATAGTAGGTATAGTGCAGCGAATTTCAATTATAAATAATGGTTTTGGAACTTAGAATAATTGCAACAAGAAACATGTTGGGCGTTTGTTATACTTTAGAAATAAGGATGAGCGAATAACATTATTAAGTGTAGAGTAAGTAGCGGGGAACATGTACTTGCAGAGGCAAGGTTTTTTTGTCGGGGGGATATAAAGTAGGTATAGTTGTGCACTGAAATCTGAAATTTATACCAAAATTTTGGCCATTTCTAAGATTTAAAAAAGGTAATTTTGACCCTATCTGTGAGTTACGATTTTAATGTTTATGGGCAATTTTTAAAGATTCAAGGTCCTGGGGAGCCTTCAGAAAATGATCCGATTCTTTTCAATGGTCCCAAATTCTCTATAGAGTCCCAAAGGACCAGGGACTATAGGTTACTTTCACTCATTTTACCATTGGTCAAGTAATTGCAGGTCAAAAATTGTAACAATGGTCTACATGGCCTATGGGGTCATTAATGCTGACCATCTAATTTACATACTAAAATGTAAATGCAGAGCAAATCTGCATTTTTTTGTTATCGGATATGACCAGACAAACAATTTGAGACTAGTTTCTTCAAAATTGAAGCACAATGAAAAAATTACCCCAGGATGACCTTGAGCCTATAATCATGAAACTAATGCCCGTAGATATGGCAAACGTTTTTGATCCTCATGACCAGTTGTTGGTTTGAATAAGTTGTAGGTTTCAAAACGATTAAACCTGTTTTCCTTTTGCCCCCTGTAGAAAATTTACCCCGTATTTTTTACATGTTCCCCACTGTTAATTTTTATAGAATTTTGACACATTATTCTGTGACAAATTAGAAGTATGATAACAAAACAAATGTTTCTGTTGCAATGTTTAGGTCAAAAACAACTTTCTTGCACTAGTAGCGATATTCACTGATTCTGAAATGACAAAAAGAGAACCAGAGACTATCTGATTGAGAGAAAAGCAAGGGACGGGGGAAAGAGAAAGGGAAGAGAGAAAGAGATAAGAGGGAAAAGGGAGAGGGAGTTGTGAGAAGATATGAAAGGGCAAGAGGTGCAATATAATGAATAATTGGATTGAAATAAAAACTTACCAACTTACAAGGCGCTGTGGCTGTATCTGTAGTTCTAATGTCTAAGAATTACCAATCCTGCTCACACATTCACGAAGAACGAAGTAGGCAATGGCAATAAATGGTGATGAACGTAAAATAGGCATTGGATGTGTTTCATTATCATGCTAATGACCTATGATCATAATCGGTATTCCATGAAGATGTTAAGAATCCCCCGTCATAATATTCCCGTCAATGGCAAGTACTAAAGCCTTAAATTATAATATGGTTTTAACATTAATTTATTTCCGTCTAGCTCATATTGATCGATCAATCAGTCTATGACTATGACTTTTTTATTTTTCTTCCCTATAGATCAATCAACCCGCCTGTGGATATTCAAGGAAATACACTGTAAATACCTCTATGGACGTGACGAGAAAAGATTTTTCTGACGCATTTCAAAATTACTTCTGATATATTAGCAAAAAAGCCATAGCATATTTACATAATTTTGGGCCAAACTTGGACGAAAAGACAGAAATTAGGTTTCATCCTTCCTGTAATATTTTGCAAGAAATAAATCAAGGGGCTAATCTTAGGTTTTCCTATAAGGTTAGCGTTAATGCTAAGATTATGATAAAGCTAATGTTAGGGTTATGGCATAATGCTTAGCCTTTAGATTAGGATTTGGAATGTATGTAGAGTTAATTTCACGGAAAACAAATATTTCTTGGATGTTACATCACATGGATTGACCAAAATTAAGGATTAACTCAAATTATTTTCTATTATTTTCCGAGTACAAGCCCGTACGAAAATTCCACAAAAGGGGGGAAAGGGTCCACTAAAATAGAGATTTAAAGAAAATTTGACACAAAGGTTGACCTTTTGGTGATGAGATGTTCAAAGAGTCTAAGAAGGGACCATTTTAGGGGGAGGATAGGTCCACCTTTACAAAAAAATGTTCCGCACCATAAACAAATCCTACACATGCTTGGTTACGTCTTACACGAGATCTGATGTCTTATTGATCTAATAATAGACTACTCTATTATTGATTAGAAATGGGCACTTGTGAAGATTAGTATCTTGAATTAGGATGATAATTGTTTATGAAGTTGTATTTTCTTACAGGTACTTGTTTAACAAAATATTCCCACATCACAAAAAATTAGCATGTAATGCCTTTCTAAACGATCAATCCACTTTTCAGGCACTTTCCGTTTTGCCGCTAATGCATCGCCAAGGTAATGCGGCAATGGTTTCATTAAATATGCAAATGAGGTAACGCGATTCATGCGCTTCTGCACAACATCATATACAACACATGACGGAATCAATGCAATATCTCATTTAATGTTTGTTACACTTTAATGAAACCGTAGCACGAATTTGGCTTATGTTCTCAACTGAATAGATTTCAGCCATCTACGGTGATACGAATATCGTCCAATTCGCAAATCCCCATGGTGCTTTCGACTTCGTCCAAGATTCCTCCAACGCATCTACTGTAAGTTTAAAAAGCAGTCATGGTCGTGAGCAGCAATAACGTCCTTTCAAAACATCGGTTTGGGTTCTTGCCTCTTTCACCACGTTCGCCCTCGCTATTACTTTAAGAGTGATATGAACATTTGAGAAGGCTATATTCCATTACAATAAACTATTGCTACACTCTAAATGAAATGAATGCGTTCTGATACATGCATTAATTTTGGTGATCAATTTAACAGGGCTGAGCGTGTGATGTTAGGCATTAGAACACCATTTTGACAGACGTGCTCACTGTTTAAGCCATGTGTTCAAAGGTGTTCCAGTTCTGAACATCGCGTTTAAACTATGTGCTGATATCTTTTTAACATCATGTGTTCAAAACAGATGACCTTTAGCGTTCAAGTGATGAACACCGTCGTGTCGCGACCATAAATAAGTGTCGATAGTTTTGAATGAAAAGTTTAGAGGCTGCATACACGGGCCTAATAATTATTTGGGGTAAAGAAGTACAATGTTGTGATGAAGACCGTCTGATTGAACCCAACTTTCTTGTTGGCACACCAGGTCAGTCGGGCCCTGGCTCCCTTAGGCCTAGCCTAGCTACGGTAGACCTAGGCCCTCCTGCGAGCAGAATGTCGATTAAAGCTTGACAAATATCAAAAGGAGGAAGCAAAAGTGTTCCAATCGTGAACATACCTTTTAACACCAGTGTTCTGAATGCATTTACGGATTTTCTGTACGGTGTTCAATTCTTAAACGCCTTGCGTTCGTCATCCGGGTATTTTTTTCGAGAAATCACGTGATCAAATTAGCGGCAAAGTCTTTTTCTACTTGGACGAGAATACGCTGGCAGCAGCTGGAAGAAAATGTCCATTCAATCATTCTTAAAATTCACAAGCTGGAATCATTTAAGACTTGTGTATCGCAGAGGAGTTTATTGTGTATATAATAAGAGAACATTTATCTATTTTGTTTTAATTCAGGTGCCTGTTTTTCTGTATCTGTCTGTCGACTCGGGCCTGTTGAATTACACAATCATGCTCACTCGCCATAACTGGAGTGAAACTTACGGAATGTCTATGGCGGGACTGTAATTTTTCAATTTTTAAATATTTAATTGCAATTTTGGATTGGTTTATATTACATGCTGAGTATATATAATTGAAATTGTTTCTCTCCATGTTATTGTAATACTTCTGCCAAGGGAATTTGTAATAGATATTTTGATTTCCAACGTTGAATTATTCTTTGCCTTTGTTGTTCTTTGATTGACATTTTCTGACACTGTCAAAATACAATTTGCTGTCATCTTGAACATCATCCAGAGTAAACACATATTTAAGTTCATGTTCTCATTTTTAACATTTCATGTTCAAAATTGGCTATTTTAACACTTTTGAATGAAATCTATTTTTGAACACCCATATTTGAACACATTATTTATGTGTTCTCATTTGTAACATTACATATTCTATTTTGAACATTGAGTATTCTTATATGTAACACCACATGTTCTAACCCTTCACACTACATGTTCACATTTAAATACATTTTTACACTACATGTTCTAAATGTTAACACACTTTACTTTAACAAGTAAAAAAAAAAAAAAAGTGTTACATTTGAACACCAAACGTGTTAACTTCTAGAACGTGTTTAGGTGTTCGAATTTGGAACACATTTAAGTTGCAAATGATGTTCCCACAAGAACACATTGTCTTCTATCAATGTTCACATTTTGAACACATATGATAGGGAGTAAATATGTGTTCAATTTTTGTTAATCCAAGGGTGTTCATTTTCTTTACGTCAGGAGTCCATTTCATTTAGAGTGTATATTTCAAAATGCGCCATTGGTGCAAAACCATGGCGCAGATCTTACTTTTCTTATGGAACCCACCTGGTGGCTGGCCATGATCATAATGGAGTTCCTCTCTAGTGCGGCGTCTCCCAGGGCTCTGTCTTTGATGCTCTCTTATTTAATATTTTTCATCTGTGTTAATGATCTTTACCTTCCTTCTTTCTCTTAAATGTTCCTTGTTTATCTGATGACACGAACACGCTAAAATATGAACCACACAGACTTTAACATATCGCAGACAGGTATTACGCGTTAAAAAGAGGCGTCTGACAATGACAATGTCTTAAATGAAAGCTCTTTTGGTGAAAAATATCGTTATCATTGGGGTCATCCAGGAGTTAGGCCTCCTGAAAGAGCGTCTTAAAGTGTTATTTGTGGTTTGATACAAAATATTAATACTTTTAAGTTAAAACTTACGCAAATTTGAGCGCTTTATTCTGTGTGAACAATGAAATTATGGGTCTGTAAGTGAGAGCGGACCAAAGCCAGGCGTCCATAACACATGATGTCAGCACAACAAATGACCGGTTCTGCAATCTTAATTTATATTTTATGATATTTAACATAACAAATACTCATTCTGATCTTCTTCTTATCGTATCCAAACACAGTGGTTCTAAGATATTATCCAGCCAGAGGTGCGTACAATGTCTGGCTGCTTCAATGAATTCTACAAGGTCCTTGCCTGTGCATTATTGTTCTAGCTTTGAGCAGGCCAAGAGATGTTCCATTGTCTGTGGTACTGTACCACAATCACAAGTAGTGTCCAGGTAGCCCTACTTCTGCAAGGAAACCTTAGATCGGCCGGTTCTAGTTTTCAATCTGCTGAGACATCGCCATTCAGCCCATGAGGAGTCAGCTCTAGGTGGAAGATACTCACCAGATTCAATACCAAAAGATGTTAATTGCCTAGCAAGTCTTCTTTCCACAAGGCGACTCCCTTAAACTCCTTAGAGACTGTTTCAAGTGGTTGGACTTTGCTTAAGAAACCCTTTCTGGATTTAAGGCGGTTAGCAAATAGCAACTGGTCTCTGTCCGGAAATAGGATGCTTCACATTAGATACTCGGCAGCTACGCTTTTGCTAGACTTTACCCCACCCTCGGCTCTGTCTCAGGGTTTAGAGCGCACTTGGTTAAAAGATAATGCTAAACTAAACACTTGAGGACTTTCAGCTTACCAGCCCTGCCAAACAACTTGTCCACAGAACGTGAATTGCACAGGGCTCCTGGAATTAACACTAGGTAGGAGCACGGGCATGGGTTGAAGAGTCTAGTGTAATTTCAGTCGCTTAGCGTTTTCATCACCGTGGACCCGAGGGAGGGTCTGCGCTCTTGCATGCTCGCTACACTAAGACGGGTGTCTGGTGGATCAATTCCTGCTAGGATGTATGTTGTTCGTTCGAAGATATCCTGTGATAAGCTGGCAGGAGGCATTTAACGTTCGATCAAGCTTTTTGGCATCCATGGGTTGACCATTCCCATACAGGGCAAGCATACTCTGTACAGCATGAGTAAGCACAGGGCAAGGGTTGGGGGGGGGGGGCATCATCTTAGGTTGTGTGGGCGAGCTACCATCTGTGTCGTGAGTTTGTTTCAAGATTTTAAATTGAGCGAACATACTTTACTCTTCGTCTCTTGATGTGGGTCTTATAAGAGGCGAGTGCTGTCCTGTAACTCCTAGGTAGACAGGATTTTCACAACACAGTCTCACAGGGGTGTTTTAAGCTGACCTTTGGCCTCACGGTTACGTCCGTAGAAATGGAAAAAAACACACCTACAGGTTTACTTTAATAACTCCATGCTTTAATTACACCTATAACCCCAGTGTACAAACAATTTTAAAAGCATTTAGGTATTTTTCTCTCTAAACATTTCGTCGCCCACCTCAATACTGTCTATTTTCAACACGTTTTTCCGAGAAAATCGCATTCAAAATCTATCGCGTCATTTTCAATGTCTAATACGGTAAAATAAGCATAAATGAAACACTAGACTTTACTGTTTTGACGAAAATATTTTTACTGGTCCAATATAAAAACCACAAATCCAACTTAAAAACTGCAATTATATTTCTTAATTAGGCTACAAATTTTAAGTCTGTATTTTAAATCACAAATAATGGTATTTGGCAAAATAGACATATTTACAACCCGTTTGTTGTTTCATGTACGTAAATATCACTATGTGAAACGCTTGTTCATACGAAATAACGATGGAAATACGATGTCAATCGTTTATTTTAGGATCGGCAAATAGAACGCTATACCCAAACAAGTGTAATAATGGCGAATTTTAAATACGACAGTATGTGAAACACCACGGATATGATATTTTGAGGAAAATGCAAAATTCAAAGTAAATTATAAAAACTACTTCATTAGTCAATCCTCACTTATTGTAAACTTTTGTGGATGGCAAGAAACCCGATGAACTACGTAAGTTAGCGTAATTTCGCAAAAAAACCACCCTCAAAATGTGAAATACGAACACCAGTATGTGTATCGGCGACGATTTACAAAACACTTGTGTCATTTAGAACTTAAAAAAACATGCTTTCAATAATAGCATTTAAAGTGTGTTGGCGCGTTTAAACACACTTTAATTGTGTTTAATTGATCTTATACATCAAGCAATTCAAATACAAGTTAAATAACGATAAGTAGAAATAAAGATTCTTAAACTCACTTTTGACTGTCCATATAATGCTTAACGTATGGAACACAAACACAACTGATTAAACCCTCCACACAGAGCTGTTGGCGGACACACGTCCTTAGAGCTTTTTTATAGGTTCTTATTTTGAATTTACAACTTTGATTTCATCCCATATAAACAGTTTTTACTGTGCGTGGGTGCATTCCCGCTAGACGGAGTGTTGAAATAATTTTTCATTATATGGAGTCTGAGATGGCCGTGAGCACTTTACGTGCCGCAACCCCGCCCCTGTACGGCGAAAGCATGCACAGTTTGTTGACCGGTGTTTATAGGGAAGAATTGGTGTCTTTCTCTGTATGGGGGGGACGCACTGCCCCTAGAGCTATTATGATAACTTTCCATATTTTTATGTAATTCTGATAGGTTTAAGATAACACATGATATCGCCCTTGAGCTGCACAGTTCTTTTACTTGTGTACTGTAAAAATGCTCCTTATTTTACCGACCTTTACCTTTACCGCAATTATTCAATAATCTTCACGCTTCATTAGCTATACCTAACATAAAATTACAATTTGGAGCAGAAAAAAAAGACCTATCAAAACCGCGACAACATCAACTACCGACCAATCACAGCCGAAGAAGCCACAGATACATCACATAAGAACTTGGCACCGCAGACAGAATGGGCACCATGGCAAAAAGACAAGCATTCCTCACGCTTAAAGCACCACAAGAGAATTTTCGCCAACAAGTTACCATGCAGCCTCATAAACCCGGCCAAAGTGAATCGGACTCACATCAAAATCCATCTCGAATAATCAACCAGCACATCAGATATCTGCAACATCAGTCAACCATGGCTCAGTCTCACCTCAGTATAAACTTGAAGACAAAGACAGCACTACACTATCTCCACTTCGCCATCATCGACTTTAACACCCCTCCATCACAGAGGACCTACTCAAGAAAGCACTGAAGTTCGCCAAGAAACTCGCACATCTCCAGCAGGACATCGCCAATCATCGCCATTCCAGAAATATCGCTTCTATTCGACGGGGCAACCCTGGGAAGAAAACGCGAATAATGACTTGTTCACCAAAGAGCATAATGACTTGTGTCTAAACAAAGAGAAAATGACTTGTGTCACGACCTTTTCGACGTCACCATGGGCAGCTACGCCGGCGCTGAGTTGTGACCCCTCATCGGCTTGTACACAGATCCCACATACTATCCCAGAAGTCGACAAGGGGACAATTGGACTCTACAGAGACGCCGGCTTAGCAGTTTTAAACAGACCATCCGTCACCGCTCCTACAGAACCAGGAAAGACATCATAAAGACATTCAGAGATCTTCTGCCTCAACATCACCAATCGCCTGCAACTTGGACACGCCGATACTCCCCATACCGCAAACCCAACCGACCCGACCATCGACATCCACACGCTCTCCAACCACCCCACCAAACATCATACGAACCTACCATCCTCCATGATCAGACGTATAACAGATATTCATACACAGAGATAACCTTCAACAACTCATCCGCATTCTACAACGACGCTTGAAACCAGCGGATACAACAGGAACTCACATACAGGACCGTGCAACACGGACGACACCAAACGGAAACGTAACATCATCTGGGTTAACCCGCCTTTCAGCAAGACCGTTCTCCACCACATCGGAACATCCGTTCATCAGCTCATCGACAAACATTTCCTCAGCCGATCCAAATCAACAATATTCAAAACCGGAACAACCGTCAAGATCAGCTACAGCTGCACGCCCAACGTCGCCAGCATCATCAAACCCACAACAAGAAGATCCCCGCAAAGGATAATCAACCCACACGACATGGATGCAACTGCCGCAACAAGGAACCTGTGCCACGGCACGGAAACTGTTTGAAACCTAACATAATCTACAACAGCGCCGAAGTCACAGTAGCGAACAGGACTTAACCCAACTTTACATCGGACTGACGCAACCAACCTTTCAAAGCCTAGATTCAACATCACACCACAAGACATCCTTCAGAAAGCACCGAACTCTTCCCAAGACGGGTGGCAAGCTCAAGAAGAACAACCAACCCTCCGACATCATATCACATGGTCCATCGTATCCAGCGCCACGACCTTACTTTACTCCAGCGTAACCAGAAATGCTACCTCTGTCTGCCTCACCGATAGCTGGCTATCATCAAGGCCGACAAACGCAGACTACCCAACAAGCGACCCGAACTGATATCCAAGTGCCCCGCCACGAGACGAAATTCTGCGTAGCAACCACTCCAGCATCACCGCATAGGATACTCCGACTACCAGACTTCTCCTCCGTCAACAATTTGTCATCTTCCACCCTCTCATGCCCGCCCTCTACGACCACACCAACTTTCTCTCTACGACTTGCCGCAACACAACAAACACCGCTATATATTCTCTCTCCGCATTCCACCGAATAGCAGCCAGTTGTCTGATGATCGCAAAAGCGTGAAACTCCCGAGTAACAACTAACCGTTCCCAGCAGGTTCATCAATTTATATATAATATTACCTGGGTGTTTCCATAATTACTAGCAGGTATTACAATAGAAATTTTTTGTATGATATAAATGAAATAAGTTCTACTTGACAAACGTATTTAATATTTATTTACAACAAGAAGAGACTAAGTGAAATCAGTATTTTAAGTTAGTGGCAATACCACTCAGTGCCACTTAAGTTGGTCGTGCACGAAACAATTTTATGCAAGAACAACGTAAGTGCCACTTACGTTTGGTCTTGCACTGAACGGTTGGCACATATGCCTTAATGCAAGACCAACGTAAGTTGCACTTACGTTGTGGTTTGCACTGAAAAGGTGCAAAATGTTTAATGCAAGACAAACGTAAGTGACACTTACGCTGGGCGTGCACTGGAACAAATGTTTTAATGCAAGAGCACCAACGTAAGTGGCCACTTTACGTTGTTCTTGCACGAAAGAGGCAATATGTTTTAATATTTCAAGACCAACGTAAGTGGCACTTCCGTTGATCTTTGCACTGAAAGGGGCACATTGCTCAATGCCAGAAGACCCACGTAAGTTCCACTTACGTTTTGGTCTTGCATTAGCGAAAAAAGCGACTGCACATACGTTAACTCTCTTTTGTAATTAAAGTTTTTTTCATCACTATACATATCTCCACACATAGTTTAACAATTATGCGCGAATACCTAATCTTTCAAAATTCACCAAAAACTCAATTTCGTCGACAAAAATGTCCACTTACGACGTGGTCTTCTTGCATTCAGCCGACGGATAATCTATATATATATCTATATCTAATATCTAGTATCTATAATATCTATATCTATTCTATCTATCTATATAGCTATATATATCTATATATTAAAAAATATAAAAAAATTAAAAAAATTAAAAAAATTAAAAAAATTAATATATATAGATATATATATAGACATCCAAGGTGCTAAATAACTCTCCTGTACACACGTGACCCGTTTTCATTCCCGGCGAGTGCTCTTTTGAGGCTTTCTTTCTTCTTCTCTGATCTTTCTTTCTTTCCAATTGAAACTTGTTCTTCTTTATAGGCTAGGCCATTGAATAAAACTACTTTTTAAAAAAAAATGGTGGTATGGCGTAACCCTTTAGCACCTATATTCTATATATTCCTTAATTACCTGTCATAGCGCCACCCTTGAACTAATAAATACATATACTGTAACGGCCTGCGCCACCTATATAGCTGTCTGCTATATCACCTCAAAAGTTGTATTTCAGCCTTCAGGCAGGATATGCCCCGTGGCTTGCCGGCAATTGTCGCCATTGTCGGTTTCCCGCCAATGCACCTTGGAGAATGGCCTTGAGTGGCCCATACCAACCGCTTGCAATAAGCAAGTGCCCCGCTTGCCGGTTTCTGATCGCAGACCCCCACCGGTGGTATGTGGTTCGGTTATGAGCGGTAGAATGAAGGTGCCCACTACACTTAACACGTATACTATAAGGGGATTTTTTCTCCCCAACCCGGCCCCCGGGCGTGGTTTTTGTTTGAGAGGGCTAGTGGTTTTTTTGCGCCCAATATTTTTTGTATGGCTGCAGACGGACGTTTTCCCCTAGTAGTGGATTTTTACCGAGGGCGGCTCGTAAAATGGATTCGGATGGCCGTATTGGAAATCTGGATTGTTGATCTAGGGACCAAAACGAAACTCTATAAGAGGGGTTGTCTCCTCTGAAAGCTAGACCTCGGCTCGACTGTCCATAATATAGACCGATACTATATCCCTTAAAATCCCTAAATGTCTTTCCCTACCACTTTCAAAAATCACGAGTCGGACACTTCTGCCTTGTTTTTAGGGAGAAATTAACGCCTAATCTAACAAGACCAAATACGGACGCCACCATAATATATATATATATATTATATATATAGTGAGGTTAAAGACCATCCCAAAAGGAAAAAGTGCTCAACCATTTAAGGGAGCATGTATATAGTTTTAAGACTGAAAATCTAACTCATCCATATTGGCTTAAGCACTGTTTCGTAAGGGCCGAAGCCCCTCACGTCTCAGAGACCAATGCATTTGGTCTCTGAGGATTGAGGGCTTCGGCCTTACGGAAACATGCTGTAAGACATACTGTAGTAGATATTATCAAGTCTTTAACCCTATATATCTATATATATATATATATTAATTGGGATATTGAATGTTAATTACCAAAAACAAATTGTATCCTAGTTTAAATTTTAATTTCTTCACGTTTCCCCTTTGTTTATTGTCTTTTTTTCTCACACTTATTTGCCTGAAATATAACTTTTTTTTACAACCATGTGGTTGGACGTAAATACAATGTTTGTATGATGCCATAGCTACAACGTGAAAATATGGTCAGAGGATTGTAATAACGTTTTAATTCTTATATTGTTAGCAAACAAGTCAAAAACAACCAATATAGATGAAGTGATTCCACGCCGTTATTTTTTTAACATTCCTGCACTGATTTGTATTTTTAGGCTCCAGGTTATTTACGTCCCAGATGCCAGTTCAAAACCCTGTTTTTGTACAGGTTTATTTTAAGTGTACGTGAACTTGCATTTCAAAGAGGATATCATGCTCATTGCGTAGCCTCCTACTCTTTTAACTTTGAAAGAACACATAATAAAGAAGTATTGGTTTGATGTGATTACAATAAAGGGGTATTTTATGAAAATTATGTGTGGACACGATGAGTATGACGACCCGGGGCACTCCTATTTTGACGGAGACGCGTACGTAAGGCTGTTAAAAACCCGATTTCAACACCCAAAGAACCGCAATTTAAAGAGACACTGGCACATTTGAAAAAACAGTGCGCCCTCAAGATTTTTCAAACTTGATATTTTTGCATGGTTGTGAAGCTTTTATATTTTTTATAGCCCACACATGAAAGTATTTAAACCAAATCAGCGTCCTTATGGGCAAACAGAGCGATTTTATAATTAATGTCGCCGGCGACATTAATTCAGCAGACGACGGAAACGGCGTTTAACACAAGAAAACGCAACGACCGTTTCCCACGGCATGAACGCTGTTTGAACGATCTGTGACCTTTGTGGTTTTAATATCAATGAGTACGAGTCTATGATATTCATGTAATATACACATTTATTGATTAAAGTAATGGAAAACTTACAAGTTAACCTAGAAATTACCTGGGTGTCTTTAACCTCTTATTAACGTCCCTATCTGTTTTTGAGTATGTTATTTTATGGGTAAAATGTATCTCTATTGTTCCAATAGCCTAGACTATCATTTGAGAGCAAATTGAAGAAATTCGTATTTTGTGAAAATGTGCCAGTGGCCGCGTTAAGGCAACTGGCTGTCGACTGTCTCTCACTAAAAGACCCCTTTTTTGTCCGACTGGGTTTGAAATCGCCAGCATTTTAATACACCCGTATCCATTTCATAATGGTGAGCGTCCCCACCGGGTACCAGTGACGACATCAAGACAGGCGTCGTGGGTTTCACACTGTGGAGATTCTATAGAATATACAGGGGTCCTTCCCAGGGCCCAACTTCGCTGACAAGAATATGACCAATTATATTTTGGTAATGTTCTGAGGGATGATTAAGCAAAATGTTTGTTCATTCTAACCGGATCATGCCATCTTCACTACACTGTTTTGCGACTGTTTGTAATTATACACCAAACCATCCGGGTACCCATAGCCCGGCGCAATTTTTTTTCCATAGTTAATCTTGTTAACTTACAACTATAAGCGTTTATTTCCACTTGAAAAATTCTAAAATTCATTTCTCAAAATTTAGCAGAGTGTGAATCGACCTTTCGACGAGGAGAGATTAGGAAGCATTCTTAACCAGTGGACTAGCGAGAGATTTGTTGGTTATTTTGGGACTTTAATTCAATTAAATCTTCACGACACGCTATTTGACCCCATTGCAAATTGGTCTCTTCTTTTATTTTTAGAACAAATTGAAGCGTGGCGACCGTGTTTTTACAACTAATATATGGGTAGGGAACTGCAAGAGCTATCACCTTCGCAAAAATCAGACAAAAACCATTGCGGGAATGTTTGGCATGGCCTCAAAGGTTTATAATTGTATGTTATAGCGCCCTCTATATGCCGTTCTCAAAGAAAGATTTGTTAAACTCGATTTGAAGAAAAATCATATTTGCACCGTTAATGAAATTTCATAAAATTTACCCAGGCTGTAGTTATTGAATGTATATTCAATCATTATCAAAATGTGTCGCTGGCCGATATTTGTTTGTTATTCTGGTTTGTCATAATAAAGAGACCTCAAACAGTTGTGCGATAAGGCGACTCCTTGCGTATATACACTAGACAAAATGTAACAATAGAAACGATCAATACTGTGTTAAGTAAACTGTAGCAATTACCGATGATACTGTAATACATACAAGTTACCTACCTACCGCAAGAAATTTCGCAGCCCGGCGATCTTCGAGCCATATGTAAGCGTTACCGTGGACACCTATCCTTGCCGAGTGATTTAGCTGAAGAATCAACTCTACTGTAGGGTTCATTTCTGATTTTTTATGTTGTGAAAACGACGAGGACGATTTGTGGCGTCATGGAAAACCATGTCCCCACCCACATCAAAGCGGTTTTTGGTTTGCTAGTGTGTCTCTATTGCTGTCTGTAATCTATTTCATTCCGTGTTGGGGGAATTTTATATTGAAAGAGGCGTGGCCGCCATCGTCTCATTCTAATCTTATCACGAACTGCGCCACCTATTGCGAGATAACCAATGCTTTTATGGTATGGTGGTTCTCGCAGACCACTTGCAACGGTCTAAGTTGACAAGTGATATGATTCCCAAATCCAATATTAATTACTATAACTGCAAGCCTATTCCTGGCGTTTAAACAGAACACACATTTATTTATTTTCTTAATGACAGAACATCAGTAGGTGTCGCATAAGATTTCAAGATGGATTGCTTACAGACGATGACGGGCAAGTCTCTTTCAATATTGCAGCTCACCCAAACGAATCTAAATAGATTGTACATATAGCAATGCAGACACAGCCACAAACCAATTTAGGTGCTTTGCTATAACGGGTCGGTCATGGTAATTGCATGACACACACGCAACCCGAACGTTTAATATTCATACCTAAAATGCAGAAATAGCCTACAGTGGAGTTCCATGCTTCAGCCTATAACTGTTTTAGAATACGGAAATTCAATTGTTAGCTGAGACTACGGATTTGCATATAATATTGAAGGTAAGTCAGTTGTCAAGCTCGGTTATCGATCCGCGCTACCACAGACGACGTCTAGTTTAAAGGGGATGATCCGATTTTTCATCTAATATGAATGGCCTTAACTAAACCCCAAAACCCCATCTGTAAAGTTTTGCGCGATATTTCAACCCGTTTTATTGAGAACTAAAAAGTGGATAAACTCTGGGGTCCGTCTGGGGGCCGAGTCTATTAGCCGATCGTAACATGAACCTTATAGGTCTCCCTTATTCCATCAGTTATCAGTGAGGAAGTAAGAAGAAAGAATCTCAACACTACCTCAACAACAGCCACTGCAAATCCGCGCACTTTCTGAGTTTAATCATATTTGGCCACTACTCTGGCCCAGTACAACTCGGAGCAAGTTCAGCAATTGAAAAGGTCGTCGAGCTCACGTTAAAATTGAACCAAATTTGATTCAACTCTATTGGAGAAATTGGAAACAAAAGTAGCAAGTGTGTCCCGTCTCTGCTTTGTCTCTGGGTTTTTGAGTGCACTTGGTTAATAAGAGAAAATGCTAAGAGGCGACGAAATAACAACCCTGGTTTTACGGGCGTCCCCGACCGACCCTGCTTTTCAGTTTTTCAGATTTTTTTAGTTTTCTAAAAATCAATGTAAATCAACAGCCTGTTTTAGCCCAAATTGATCACTTTTGGCTATTCTTGTTTGTTGAAATTTGTTTGTAAAAAATTCATTTGTTCTGTGATTTTTTCAATTTTGGGGTTATTTTCGGCCAATTTTGACCTCCAGAAAAGAAAAAAAAAGAAAAAAGAAAAAATCGCCCCGAACGGACGGACCGACCCTACTCTTAAGGTCGGCTAGAACGATCGTAAAACAGGGGTTTTTTTTTCGTCGCCTAATTCTAAAGACTTTTCTAAAAGCTTTTCAGCTTTGCCACCAAGGACTCCGGTCCCTAATACCACGCACTGCTATTATTTAATTATACAACAACTTTTCTACAGAAACGCGAATTACACAGGGATCCTGGAATTACACAAGTCGGGAGTAGCTCGCATATGGGTTGAAGAGTCTAGTGTAATTTCAGTCGCTTAGACTTTTCCATCACAGTGGAACCGAGGAGGGGCTAGAAAAAAAGGGAGGAGTTTCTGACATGCGGAGGATCTTCACTAATTGAGGAGACCGTCTATTAGCTTGAGAAAGAAAAATATGGCTTGAATGGCTCGCCGAAAAAAAATAAATTGATATGTTTAGTTATTGCTAGATATTTGTTAAATAACATAATATGTAGTTGAGGGCAAATGTTCAGAAGATGCATCTTGCTTTTCCACCTGGTGGTGAATTTTGTTGGTCCTGTATCATTTTTTTCACTTTGATTTTATCGTTTTCATTTTGTTTACCATAGCCACACTGTCGAAAGAAAAGCTATATTCCTATATTTTAAATTGTGAAAGTGTGATGAAATGGGCCATGGCGATCAATGTGTGTCTCCTTAATCCCTTGGTACAAAGATATGGATTTAGCGATGTAAATACTCACAACTTAGATTACCCTGTGACCACAATCTTCTCAGCTATCTTGCGAGGTGTGCTGCTTATCCCAGAATTTACTTGGGGACTGAAGGAATTGACGAATAAAAAAGTGAAGGTCGCCAGCAAACTTGAAACATCGCGGCAGTGGCCATTTATTTTGACCCCAGGGTGACAGGCTTTCCAACAATTAACTGAGTTGGCGCACCATGTCTTATTATGCAAGAGCCATGTAAAAGACACAATGATCTAAAAGCGTAGGCAAATGCACTATAATGCATAGACGTCTTAGGAGCGTGTGGTAGAAACGAGCTGGTAATGAAGATACAATTCTCTCTGAGGTAGAACGGTGGGAGGTATTTTGAATTTTGTTAATCCTGGAGGAGTTGGTTCTAGGGCGCAGTGCCGATGTCCAGGGGTCCTGGCCGGGGAAAGACTGTGGGCAGTCTATATATTGAGACGAATCCTGCTACTGGTTGTCATTACTTTCTTTTGATTGATTATTAAAAAATTCTAGTGCAGTAGTGGTCATATTAATGCCGATGTATAAACTGATCGCTTTCAATTTTGTCGGTGTAGAACCGAATTTCTTATTTATTCGGAAAATTTTATCAGGGTCCGGTTTGCAGAGACTAACTACCTCAGTGATGACTTTGGGCAATTCGGAGGACGAGAAGCGCATTCGTCAAGCCAAAAAGTGCCTGTTATAAAAGTCGAAAACAACCAAGTGTGCAACGACAAAACCCCAGGAATGCTAAACTCAGTGCTAGGAGTGTTTCTACTGCTCCCAACCCCTACCCGTGATGGGGTTCATGTGGGCTTTAGATCGAAACCACAGATTTAGGCTCACCTGTGGGAAACCCACAGAGATTATCTTATTGTTCATGAAGCAGTGAATCTAGCCACATATTCTGCCACCTCTCCACTAATCGACGCTGTCCAAAACTTTGTCTGCGGTGACACGATGGGTTGAATCTACTATATACTTCTGCACGTGATCGCAGTCATTTACTAGATAAAGGTACCCGTCCGGTATCACTGCGTTGGAGCTTTACAATAATTTTACAGGTTTTATCAAGGGCACGCAGATTCACTGATAAGGGACGATGAAATTTTCTGCCTATGAGATTTGTAGCCCCGATTTGATCCAACTCTTCTGCGTGGAATATTATTAAGAGGGGCTACATGCAGCCTTTTGATTAATGCTCCCACCTCCAGCTAGATTAAAAAAATAATTTGATCGTATTTTCTCAAAGTGAATATGTTGCAAAGCCATTTGCTGATCTCTTACATAAAGGATTGATTTCTGAATGCTCATCAATTCCTCCATTCATGCAGTTGAGAGCAGGCCAGCTGTCATATAGCGGTGTTTTAGAGATATCAAACGTATGCTTTAGTTTCGTTGTACTTGAATGCATGTACGTTTTGGCTCATAGCCTCAGGTCTGGTGGATCTCCTGCGCTGCGCCATGGGGGTTCCCGGACAGATATAGCAGGTTTGTTCTTAAAACATGGTAATGGCAAGCTCCCGTATCAAATCCATGGCGAGTTTCCTGCGCTGTATATCGAGTTTACACCCCGCTATATGTCGAGTTAACAGCGCTGCCTATCCAGTTTCAACTTTCAACTCTATGTGCCGAGTTTCATCATAAATCATTTCAATGTCCAGATATCTTCCAAATAAATCTGCCGATTTTTAAAAAAACTGACATGATTTTTTTCAACATGTGCAAACTGGACATGATTTTTTTCTCAACATGAGCCAACTCGACATGATTTTTTTCGCAACATGAGCAAACTCGACATGATTTTTTTCTCAACATGAGCAAACTCGACATGATTTTTTTCTCAAAATGAGCAAACTCGACATATTTTTTTCTCAACCTGAGCACACTCGACATGATTTTTTTTACCATCACACCAAAAAATCATGTCAAATTTCCTCCATGTGAGAAAAAATCATGTCGAGATTTGAATGGACATGATTTATGTCGAACTCACCATATAGAGAGCAAAACTCGATGTATAAATAGAGGGCAAACTGGACCATATCGCGCGTAAACTCGACATATAACGCTGCACACTCGACAAATGGCGAGGAAACCTCGATACCCAGCGCGTGAAACTCGACATGCCGCGGGAAACTCGCCATAATATGATACGTGGAGCGTAAAACGGACTGATTTATGTCAAACTCACCATAGAAGCACAACTACGAATGTAGGGGGCAAACTGGGCAGATAGCGCTGTAAACTCGACCATATACCGCTGCACACTCGACATATGGCGAGGAAAAGTCGATACACACACGCGTGAAACTCGACATGCGCGGGAAACTCGCCATGATTTGATACGTGGGGAGCGTGCCATAAACCAATGGCGCTGGCGTAAAGACCGTTAATGACGGTACAATTCTTGATTCCATGAAACTCGGCTATAGCTGCATGTCACTAATTTAGGGTTTAAATTATTGAAGTCACAACAATAAAATTAATGCTGTGTATAAATGGCTGCTTTCTGTTTGACCGGGTCTTAATACCCTGTCTAGGGGACTAATGGTTTCCTGAACTGGTTGCTGGGGTTCGGTGCTTCTCTGGTAACAGTTGTGTTGCATGAAACATGTTTCTCTTTCAGGTAAAAGGGAGGGAGGATAGGCGCAATTGAAATACTTTATGTCACGTGCCTCATAATTCTGGATACATGGGAAATCGTCCTGGTTATCTGTGGGTATGATGCATGTTAGGTTTCGTGTTATTAGGGATGTGTCTTCAAAACGCACGCGTCGGTTGACCAGCGGTTCTTGGCGGACGGACAATGCTTCATTATTTAGAACAATTGAAACCGGTTTTGAAGTTTATATAGTCCTCCGGACTCATAGTCCCATCTACATCATCAAGAATAGGGCACTGGATTGATTGAACTTTCGATCAACATTAGTTTAATCTCTTTATCCAGCTGTCGTCTATCGATGCCCGGATTTTGACCTCCAGGGGGAACTATATCTCCTTTTAACCCCCTTCCAAACTTGCAAAGAACTGACGGAACCTTTCCAGCAATTAATGATTGGGTTTTAAAGCTGTCCATATTTTTTTTTTTTTTCAATATCTCTACAGCAAAAAACAATAAAAATAACAATGAACCGAAAACTTAAATACAAAGTGTAAAAACCTACACTACTAAACTATAACTCATAAATACACAAAATACAATTCAAACACACCTAAACCACACAAACCCTGGAGCAAAGATTCCGTACCTCATTGGTATCTATTTTTAATTATAATATTGACAAAATAGTCTTTTGAGTGTTAGCCATACTTTATCAAATTTTTGTTGATTTAAAGGTTGATACCGGATAACTGTTTACTTTCTTTTTAATAATTGGAAAGGCGCATGTTCTTCTCAAAGCTTATTTTTAAATATTTCCATTTGACCCAAATTATAATATTCATAGCCCTATTTTGGTTGTCTTCTGATGATGAAGCCTAAAATACGTTTCTTTGTTAAAGTGATCTCAATTTTTTACATTTTCGTAATCCATCCACAACTATTAGTCCAAATATTTTTGAGGGTTGACTTACAAGCTCTACAATTCCTTCGTAGTCCATGACGTTTGTTTAACGTTAATATTGTAATGTAAAAATCTGCGTACTTGTACATTGACCGTCTGTAGACAATTGATACCTCTGTTTTGGGCCATCTTCTTTAAATATATAGACTTCCACCATCTTAAAAAGCTCGTTATCCATGACTTGTGTTTCAAAAAATCGTTCAATGCCTTAGGGGTTGCATTGCAAAAAGCCCCAAGAAAGTAAAACGTCCTACCCAAAATCGGTTTTTTATTGTTAACCGCATTTCTTTTAAAATGGTTTTCACCATTTATAGAAATTCTGAATTTGTTGCGGTACAGTATTCAATAAAGCATTGATTTTTTTCCATCTATGGAAACAATTAATCAGCTCCTTAGCCTGTTTATTTTAAGAGCCTTGAAAAATTCTTTTATTTCAATCATTTTAGCGCCTCCAAATTCCTTTGTTATTTATCATTTGGGTCCTTTTAATTTTGGTCATTTCTTTTCGCAAATAAACTTTAAACAGGTCGCTCTGTAATGGTTTGAATAAAATCCATCAGAAGGAGATGGAATGTTAAGAATTAAAGATTAAATTTGGGTAGATTAACGATTTATAACTACGGTTATTCGGCCTATACAGAAATATTTCTTTTTGACCAATGGTTACATATTGTTTTAGCATTTGCATATATTCGATCAAAATTTATCATTCTCCAGGTTTTCTATTTGTAACGAGAAGTCAATTCCAAGGCAATAAATTGTCCGTCTTCTATCCATACAATTTTTTTACGTGTTTTTTATTCGGTAAGGGCTCTATTTTTTTAGGCCCATCCAAATCACTTTTGGTTTTACTGTCATTAATTTTCAATCCGGATATTCTATAAAAATCTCTATAACTTTAACGCAGAATTGACGATTGGTCAGAGCCCGTCTAAAATATAAAGTAGTAATCGTCAGCATATTAGGGATACAAGATTTCTTTAATCTCCTATTTTTATTCCTTATATTACCATTTTTCTTAGTAAAAATCGACAGTATTTCTCACAAAGTAAAAATTATATGGTGGAGAGGGCATCGCGTGACGGCATCCGCGTTCAATAGAAAATCTGGGGGTTAGGTGACCATTTACTTGAATGAGGGACTGTATTTGTGTAAAAACTTTATCCATTTTTCAGCGATTTTCCAAAATGAAACAGTTTCAGGACTTTTGAAAAAAACTGTGGAACACGTAAGTCAAAGGCTTTTTCAAATTCTAATAAAACCATCAAACCGGAATATTTCAGGTATCGCTATAGAATGTATCATAAATCAGTCTAAAGATTTTTCCCCAATATATCTCCCGGTCAGAAATCCTTTTTGATCTTTCCTGATTAATTCTCGGTAAATACTTGTTTAAATTCTTTCAGCTATAGAGCGGACGCTAGTTTTATAAGTAGGGTTATAAAGAAATGGTCTCCAGTTTTAGAAATGGGTCTGGGCTTATCACCTTTTGTAGTAAAGTAATAATACCATGTTGTTGCATCGGGGAGAATTGGTTATATAGTAGCCATATTTAGCTGCCATCTTATGAGTAGGTGGGAAGATCATCAGAAAGACCTTGAAAAAAAGAACCTGTCCTTATATATATAACAGTCAAATGTGATATATCGGTAACCTGTTTTTTATTACATGACCCTATTACCCATGTCATTCAACGCCCCAGGATGCTTCATTTTTATGTTAAAAGTTAACATGTACAAATTCCTTTCTATGTTACCTATTCTATTAGAATTTGGATAGGATGAATGTCTTCAGAATGTGCTACTCTGTTTGTCAATCATTGCCATGCGGTTGCTCTCCTCTATCTGTCATTGAGATCCGGGAAATGGTAAAACGGAAAGCGAAGGGTCATTGCGTGAATGCGCATGTCGATGTGACAACAAACGTAATACAAGCACACCAATCATGTTTCAGGGCTACCAAGAGGCTAAATAAGACATAAACAACCGAACATACAAACAAGCATTTTTTTCCAGTCATTTTCAGCAAAACAAATGTAGTAACGTAATTTTCCGGGTGGCGTGCTGGTATTTGCTGGACAAAAAAAAATGTGCACAAAAAAATCCCTCACTGATGGCAAGTTTTAGGGCTGTAAATATAAAATGATCTTCTTACTCTCGTGTAATAACATCAGTTTTCATACATGTTTATTTCTGTACAACATTTACTGAAGTGAATGGAATCCACCAACTTTTCTTTCTTGAACAAGATGGTTCATCCTTGGTATTAAGACCCGCTTCTTTGTTTGTTTGTTTGTTTGTCTGTTTGTTTTTTTGTTTTTTTTTGTATCGACCAAGGAATTCCAAAGATGACAGGTGTGTATGTTCTGTTGAGATCCATAATCTTTTAAGCAAAGATATATACCATGATTGTTCAAATAGAAGCGTTTAATAATGGCGATTGCCTGCTATTGCCAAGGGACTGTGCTTTTTAAATACAAGTAAGCCATTACTTATGCCATGTTGCCACAAGTATGCCGAGCGACCAGGTGCTAATTGTGTTTGCTCCAAACATTGGGGTGACATTTTTGTAGGGCACTTCCACGGGAGGTCAATAGGTTAACTTGGTCAGTCCTATCTTTCAAAACAACCCAAACATTCAGAGAATACAAAGGAATCACCTGTGTGCAGATATTTCTGAAATATTCAGGTGAACCAGGTGCATGTATTGTATTCTTTGCATGCTTGGATGATCTGAATGGCAAACAAAAGTCCATTGAACGTACCCTATAGCATGCATACACGTTACAAATATTCTGAAGTGTTCTTTACTAAGCTTGCAAATGCACAATAGTAGGGGATATCAAGAGCCAAGAGTCTTCTCACGTACGGGCCCGACCAAAAAAAATCAAGACAGACAAGACGTTAGACAAACTTTCAAATTCATAAATTTTTTAAAACTATGCTATAAATCTTAAAATTTTTAAAACTTTTATATAATTTCTTACTTTTATATAATTATTTGCATAACAATTGACAATGCAACTTTTTTTAATTTTGCCTTTTAAAATTTAAAACATAATTCGCGAGAGATTTTACAGTTATTGGTCCAAATAGATTAACGGTAGCCATTGGACCGTTTTACTGTATAGTAACATCCCACAGTTATTTGATTCATCAGCTTGATCGGTTCTAAGTCAACCTTGTACTTTGTGAACTTTCCAAATTCCCTCCACAATACAGTGGCAAGTTTTCTCACCTCCAGATTTTTCGAAATTTTATATTTTCCTGGTTGTAACGCTTTATATAAATTAACCCTCATTTGAAATGATTAAGACCAACTAAATCAGTGCCCTTATTGGTAACAGAACGATTTTATAATAAAACGACTCCGGCGACATATTCATAGACGACGGAAATGACGTTTAACCCAAGAAAAAACGCCGGAGTTGATTCCAACGCATGACCCTGTTTGACCGGTCTGTGGACCTTTGTGGTTTAATATCAAGGAGTACGATTCTGTGATTCGCACATTTGTTGATTCAGTTACTGGCAAACGTCAATGTCTTTAGCCTCTTATTAATTCTAATATCTGTTATTTTATGTGTAAAATAGTATACTCTCTTCTTCCATTGGCCTAGACTACCATTTGCGAGCAAATGAAGCACTTTCATATTTTGTAGTATGTGGCCAAGGCGCTTTAAGTATTTTGAGACGTATGCTGTTTGTTTCTGTTTTAGTTTTGCACATAGGCGTGCCATTAAATCGACTTTAATTGATCGCACCCCAACTCGAAACTCCAGTCCGCTATTTAAAAATAAAATGAACCCGTTGCGTTTTGCATATCACTTATAGCCCGTAACAGGGTCGGTCACACACCTTAGATGTAAATTGCCATTTTTTCAATGACCATTAGAAATTTCATAGACATCTTCCGAGTATCTATTCCTGCACGATATTTCCCAAATACGTACACTGTTAAAAATTTCCGTAAATTAAGAAATTTACGGAAAATCTGTTTTAGAAAAACAATAAAAATAAAAAAACAAAACATAAGAAATGTTAATTTACGGAAATATTTCAAAAATTTCTGGCAGCAATATATCCGGACTTTTTTTTTTATTTGGTTCCGTAATTTTAAAATACGGAAAAATTCTGTTAAAATACACATTTTTTCCATAATATGAGACAAAATTCTGTAAAATTACTGTCAAAGTTCCGTTGACAGAAAGTTCTGTAAATTTACCCTAAAAATGTCTGGAAATACTGCTGCCAGAAATTTCCGTAAATTTACGATAATTATTTTAACAGTGTATCATAAAAACCATCTTGAGGAGCAGAACAAAATGGCTGAATGAACATGTAGGGATAGCCAGTTCGGACCGACTTCCAGATCTGGCAGTGTGGCGGTAGACGGAAGTGTAATTATTGTCGGTTCCGGTAACACAAAACAATCATCCCTGAAAAATTCTTAAACCTTTAACAATTCTATCGGACGAGGATTTCCGTAATTTACCCATGATAATGTATGTTGGGTCGCCATATGTCCACCGATGCCAAGGTATATTTTCTGTTCGAGGTTAAATTTGATGCTTTTTTATTTTTTTTTTTTATTTTTAATTTGCCACTAAATTAGCACCGGACCACCAGAACTGGCACCCTCACATGCATGCAGAAAAAAAGATATAGAAATTCTTGGACTTTGCTAAATCGTTGATGGATTGCGACAGCATCACGGTACGATACACAGTTAAATTTGGCGAAGATGAATTGATTGGCCGTTCATGGCGGATTACCGATATAAATTCAGGTTTCGAGCAATTTGTCCATATTATTGTGTGATTATTTCCTTATATTATGTCTGCAATCAAATCTGAGACGCGTCGTCAAAATACTGAGCGTTCACTGCGTACGCCCAGCTGTTCTTGACCTAGTAACAAGCACCCTAGTAACACAAATACATTAGCGCGATTGGTCAATTGAGCAGAGGTCACTGTACAACGGCGTGCATTACAGACCTACGGTGATGTGGTACGGTTGTTGTTGTGCATGTACGTTCACGTGGTTGTCAAAACTTGAAGTTACACTCAAGTTTGACGGTGCA
>JAMKCH010010822.1:0-37826 GCA_023653785.1 Ophioderma brevispina
TTTATTCTCTCCACATGGCTGCCTATTCCCAACACAACTGCCTGTGGTTTAGCTCAGCCAGACCTTCATGTTTTAAGTATTTCAAGAATTTTTTCTTGTGATTGTGAGATTGTGTGTGTGGTGGTGGTGGTGGGGGGGGGGTTGCTTTTCCATATATGGGCATTTCTGAGTTATTCGATTATGGGGCCAATCAAGGATGCTGTATTTGTTACTGAGTACGAGCTATCATGTGTTATTTGTATTAGTGGGCAGTTGCATAAGTGGGCCATCGGATTGTACTAAATACAGAACGAACACATTGCTGGTGAGTGATTCGTATTATGTACGACTGAGTACAAAATAGTTGGCTATAATTTCAACCATTAAGTATGGCAATAATATTAGTGTTGCTTTAGTAGTTAAATGTTCGCTGGTGAAATAATTGGACCGTCTTGAACAAGCCTATTTGTAAGCTAAATTCCTGGTTGCTCTATGTGTAGCCCGTTTCTAATAAATAGCATATTGCACCCCTATCCTGAACTGAATAAAAAATCACAATCACGGTTCTACATAGTATATTATGCATTCCAACAGCTCAGTCATTAGTCACTTACTATGGAGTTATAATAGCTGTAACAAGAAGTAGCTTGTTATCCATTCTGCCATATGAGTTTGATTTTGATTGTCAGTGTTATGCTGCCCTCTGTTGACACACATCTGTAGTATACCACTCATTGTTGAGTGTTGATATTTCCATTTTCCTAGTGCATATGAGTATGACTTTGATTGTCAGTGCTCTGCTGCCCTCTGTTGACACAGATCTGTATTGTACTACTCATTGTTGACATGTTTTCATTTTAATTTAAACTTCAAAAGTACATAATATTCTCTTGTCTCTTTGGGGCGGGTACTTGTGATTTTTAAAAAGGTACAGGTGTGTCCTAGTTGGTATAAAAGTTTACCTACTCCTATAGGTCGGTCTAAGGCAATGTCACCTCTGGTAACCTGCTGACATGCCATTGAAGACAAATTGCTGCTCAGGTGACAAAAACAGACTGCACCATGGCCAGAAATACATTTTTCTACATCCTCTATCATTGCACAGAATATTTGGCTAAGGATGCCTCTGCATGCTCATGTAGTCAGCTTTGTAGATAATGCAGATTTCATGTTTTCAGATGGGTTACTCTGTAAATGCAAAAGAGTGAATTTCACTCTTATAAAGTGACTACAGGGCCCACTCTGCAAAGAGTGAAATATCATACCCTCAAGGAATATGTCTTTAGTCCAATTTACTCTTGATAAGTTAAAGTAATTAAGTTGTATTATTTTGTAAATGATCATAGAAAATTTGATCCAAAAAATCCAAAAAAGGTTCTTCCTTTGAAAGGTGTGAAAATTTTAACTCTTTTTTGGAGTGGGCCTTGCAGTCACTCTATAAAGTGAAATTCACATCTTTGCATTCTAGAGTATATACAAACTCGGGGGAAAAAACCCAATTGAAACTTGTTGGTAAATCAAAACAACCATCATTTACACATTACTTAATGCATTGCCAGAACGACACGTAATTTACAGTTTGAGTGTAATAATATTTGTTCAATCTATAGTAAGTAAAATAATAAATCTGTACCCAACTGTTATCCACTTTAGGTGGACCACTTCGTTTTAATAATAGTTAATTATTGTGATGTCGCACAGACATTTTTTGAAAAAATAAAGAAAATAGCTTTAAATCTGTTATAATTGTACTTTATTTTTGTCAGATATTGTATAAAGGGGCGTAAACTTTGAGTGTGTATAAAGAAGAAAGAAGTAACATTATTGGAAACTTCAAGGTGGGTGTTCCGATTTATGTGTTCTTGTTTCTCCACCTGGATGATGACTGGCACCTGCATACACTTATCACAAGTATCGTTGAAACGAACTTGTGGTGTATAATAGAAGCGTTTATGCACATTGCAAGGGCCCTATTCACTACCGTGCTCATATTGATGGTTTAAGCTCTACAGAAAGGCATGTTTGTTTGTTTATATCTTTGCAAGAAGTGGATTGGAAGCTGAAATTTCAGATGATAATGAGAAAAATACGGCCTTTCATCTGATATCAAATTTATACTACTTCCAGGTATGTCAGGGGTCCCGAGGCCGATCGGAACAAGCATCTTATAATGTCACCAACTCTGCAGTGGATAGTAAAAACTCAGAATATAATTTCCCATCCCAACCGTGTGGCGGTTTCCCGATCGCATCACATGTATGGGACATTAACTTTTCTTATATTTATCCCTACTAACCAATATTTATTAATGATCCAGTGCAATGCCAATGCCATGCCAAGTAATAGTAGGAAAAAATGGATTAATGTGACAAAGAAAATGACCCATTCACATAGATAAAAGGTTTGTAAGCAGCGAAGCAATCCTGGGCCAGAGTACCCGAAATTAACCCTTGAATATGCCTTTATCAAAACAAAATTCCTGTAACCTGTTGAATACGGAAGCTGAAGCCCCCGAGCATGGCAGAACTTTGTCAATTTGTTAAGTTTATTTTGTCCCCGGTTTTGAACCTGACATTGAACTTTCCCTTCTCCTTCCCACACTATACGCAAACACTGATCCAACTCTATACAATAATTGGAAACAAATATCCAGTGAAGCGAAAAGCAATTTCCATGTCCTTTGTCGGTCATACCCAAAGTCCTCAACAACAATGGCTGCCCATATCTGATGCTGACAGATCCACCAAGTCAAGAGGTCCCAAAGAGATCCCCTTTTAAAGGGCAGCTATTGAATTAACTCTTTCATCAAGTGTCCCAGATATTTTGTGGCGGGGTAATGCCATCGTACACCTTGACACATTCAGGTCTTTTGTTAGCATGCAAAGGAGACCGCTATTGTACTATGCTTATCATTGGTTAATGAAGGCCCAATTCTGTGGCAGGTGGTTTTCACCTTGTTTGGTGATTGGACTGTATTGACATCAAGCAGAAAGAACTTATTAAAGGGATTCTCCTTCACGTTGCATGTAACAACATTCCGCCACCATAGTTTACAGTAGAATTACATAGATAAGATGATTATAAAAACAAAAATAATATTGAAGGTGTTCTTGTAGGGGGAAATTTAAAGGTGCTGTCCCCGATCGTCTTTGGGACCCCCTCGATTACCCGAGTAGTATCGATTTTGATATCAGATAAAAAACTGTATTTTCCATTGTCCCGTCCTGAATTTGAGCCCCTCAAAAATCAAATCCATTTCCCCTCACTCCAAAGATATAAACAAAAACCGCCGTTTTAGGGTTGTTAACCACAATATTAGCACAGTAATTGAATAGGGCTTATGCAACAATGCATTATTTCGTCTATCAATCAAAACCGCAAGTTTTGTTTTCCGACACGGTACTTGATAGGGGTGTATGTGCAAGTGCCAGGCTCTCATATCAATAGAGAACACATACCACATAAATCTGAACCGCACCTTTTAATACAATTCAGAATTAAAGATGCATTTTGTGAATTTAAACATTAAAACTTTTGTTTAATTCTTCAAAAATTAATATCTAGAAAAGAAATTATTTCTAGCTTTGGGCAGTTTTATTCTGATGACACATTTTATGATCAAATTTTGTATTTTCTTACTTATGAGCCACTGTACTGTTTTTTTTTTCTTCATTAACAACATAAGTTAAAAACAGCAAATTACTTAGAAGATTGAATCTTTACATATGTAAAATATACAATTAAGAGCAGTGTTAACCCTAGTGGTTTTGTTTGTTACAAGCAACGAATTTCTGATTTTTGCACCATTTTAACGCTCACCTGTGTTTCTTCGTTACCAACAAAGGTTTATCACTGCAGACAAGCCTGAGCTGTAATTTATTTGCCATTAAAACAGCTCTTTGACCATCTAGAATAAAAAAAACCGCCTGGTCTAAACGGCGGGAATTTAAGCACACTTCACGCCGTCAGGCGCAAAGGCGTAGCGCGCGTCGCTGGCAAATTTTTGCTGCGTAATGTAGCGTGCGCGTGTTTTAATGTACTTTTACATATGCTCTTTGGAAAAAACAAAAATAATATTTGAAATGTAAACAGAACAATGCGCAAATTTAACAGAGGACTTTTCAATTTCCTTCTGATTTCTAGAGGGAATAGACAAAATGTTTGATTCATAGTTCCAATAAAGATGTATTTTCCCAATCACTTCACAACTACCAATTTTGAAGTTCAAAGATAAAGTTATTTTAGAAAGCGACAGCTTGAAATGGCGTGAAAGTCACTTTTTTACTAAAACACAGATTCTCATGTTCAATTTTTCACAAATTTTCAGACAATAAACTCCAAATATACCGAAGTAAAAGGTAAAGATTATCTTGCCTACGCATGCATATTTGGTCTTCTCTAGGAAAGTTTTTCGTCAATTTTCATATTTCGATTTCTAACTAAAGGTATTCTTCCAATATATACCCAAATTTTGAAAAGAAAAGTCAAATCACACTTTTATGCCATTTTTTTTTCCTTATTATCGAAAACTTAAGCTCTTCTTTTGTCCCCCACCCTGCCAACTTTAGTTGGCAAAGTGGGGACTATAGAAATCCCTTCGTCCGTGTGTGTGTGCTTGTGTGGTGTGTGTGTGTGCGTGGGGTCCCATGCAAGATCTCTGGATCTAAGCAAGTATAGTGTCCATCTTCGCACATATATGCCTCTTCCAATAGGCGTTGGCTGGGATGTAAAAGTGGGTCATTTGTGACAATATCAAAAGGTCCAATATGTCAAAACAAAAATTTTTAGGGTCAAAATGTGGGTCAAAATAGTGTTTTATAATGTTATAAGCCTTGTAAACGACGATATCTTTTGATATAAGCAAGTAATGGGTGTCCATCTTCGCACCATAGATGTCACCCAATAGACGGTGGAATAGTTCGGAGGTGAGGCCCATGTGGCATGGGTTCAAGGTCAAATATGAGTCAAATAGGGTCAAAAATGGCATTAAATTGCTATAAAGCCTTGGCAATTGCGGCAGGATGATGAACTTGTGGTGTGGTCACCATTCAGTGCCGAAAAATCTGAAGGTCATTTCAAGGTCATGCAGGGGTCATTCAAGTCAAATTCCAAATGGAATAAAATTGCTATAATAGCCCTTGTCATTGTGGTCGATGAAGGAAACTTGGTGGGTTGGTCAACAATTCAGGCCGAAAATTTGAAGGTCGTTTAAAGGTCATCCGGGGTCCTCAGGTTCAAATTTTGGAAACAAATTAATTGCTATAAGCCCTTGTCAGTTGTGGTAGGATGAATGAAACTTGTGTGTGTGGTCAACTTCAGTCCGAAAAATTTGGAAGGTTGTGCAAGGTCATGGCAGGGGTCATTCAAGGTCAAATGGAATTAAATTGGCGATAGCCCTTGTCACTTATTACTTCGTGGTAGTATAATGCAACTTGGTCGGTGTGGTCAAATTCAGTGCCGAAAAAGTTGAAGGTCATGTCAGGTCATGCAGGGGTCATTCAAGTCAAATGGATTAAAATTGCTATAAGCCCTTGCAATTGTGGGTAGGATGATAAAACTTGGTGGTTGTGGTCCAATATTCAGTGGCAAAAAATTTGAAGGTCATTTCAAGGTCATTCAAGGGGCCATTCAAGGTCAAATGGAATAAAAGTGCTATAGCCCTTGTCAATTGTGGTTGGATGATGAACTTGGTGGGTGTTGTCAACACTCAGTTGCTGAAAAATTTGAAGGTCATTTCAGGTCATGTAGGGGTCATTCAAGTGTCAAATGGAAGTAATGGGATAAAGCCCCTTGTCACTTCGTGGTAGGATGATGAACTTGGTCGGTGGTGGTCAACATGTCAGTGCCGAAAAATTTGAAGTTGTTTCAAGGCATTTGCAGGGGTCATTCAAGGTAAATGGAATTAAATTGCTATAGCCCTTGTCAGTTGTGGTAGGAGATGAAACTTGGTGTGTGTGGTCAACATCAGTGCCGAAAATTGAAGGTTGTTCAAGGTCAGGTGGGGTTATTCAAGGTCCAAACTGGAATTAAAATTGCTGATAGCCCTTGTCCCTCGTGGGTAGGATGATGACACTTTTCGGGGTGGTCAACATTCAGTGCCGAAAAAAATTTGAGGTCATTTCAAGGTCCTGCAGGGGGGGTCTTCCATGTCAAATGGAATAAAGTGCTATAGCCCTTGTCGGTGGGTAGGATGATTAAAACTTGGTGGGTGTGGTCCATATCAGTGCCAAAAAATTTTGATTCATTTCAAGGTCATGCAGGGGCCATTTCAAGGTCAAATGGAAGAAAATTGCCATAGCCCTTGTCACTTGTGGTGGCTGATGAACTTGGTGGTGTTTCAACAATTCACGTGCGGACAAAAAAATTTGAAGGTCATTTCAAGGTCATGTAGGGGTCATTCAAGGTCAAATGGAATTAAAAGTGGGATAGGCCCCTTTGTCACACTTCGGGTAGGATGATTGAATTGGTCGGGACTGTGGTCAAACCATCAGTGCGAAATTGAAGTCATGTCAAAGGTCAGGCAGGGTCATTCAAGGTCAAATGACAATTATGCTATAGCCCTTGTCAGTTGTGGTAGGATGAGGAAACTTGGGTGGGGTGTGTGGTCAGGGGTCATTCAAGGTCAAAGGAATTAATTGCTAAGCCCTTGTAAGTTGGGGTAGATGATGAAACGTGGTCGGTGTGGTCACATTCAGTGCCGAAAAAAATTAAGGTCATTTCAAGTCATGAGGGGTTCATTCACGCCCCACGGTCAAATGGAATTAAATTGCTATAGCCCTTGTCACTTCATGGTAAGAATGATGAAACTTGGTCGGTGGGGGTTCAGGGAGGTATTCAAGGTCAAATGGAATTAATTGCTATAGCCCTTACCAATTGTGGTAGGATGATTGAAACTGGTCGGTTTTTTGTGGTCAACAAGTCAGTGCCGAAAATTGTAAGGTCATTTCAAGGTCATGCGGGGTCATTCAAGGTCAAATGGAATTAAAATTGCTCTATAGCCTTGTTAATCATGGTAGGATGATGAAATGGTTTCGGTATACCTGTCAGTTTCAGCTGAGGCAAGTTGTCTCTGGTTTCAGCAAGATGTGTAACTCCCTGACTGCCGCAAGCCATCCAGGGCCACACACAGGATTTATTTTGGTGGTGGAGACTTTTAAAAGTGTACCTAACCCTAGACCTCCCTCGGGTCCACGGTGATGAAACGCTAAGCGACTGAAAATAACACTAGACTCTTCAACCATATCCGTGGACTCCTCCTAATCTGTAGGGAAAACGTCTCCCATCTCCCCCGAGGGCGGGGAAGTACTCCGCCACAAACAGTCAAAACACAAGGTTTCTGGTATACTCGCAGTGTCTCTCGACGTGCCGTATGTGCGTAAGCGACACGTAGCCAGACCAATCGTGCTGACGCTTTTATTTTTTTTGCGCAGGATTTATACGGGGCCTGGGAACTGACCGAGCGGCTGTTGACAGCCACCTGGGCCATGGGTGTGGTCGCGACACGCCCATTGTGGTTTGGTTAGGCGGTGTTTTTTGGTGGCCTCCCAAATCACGATTTCTCGGTTTAATGTTTTTTATTTTACTTTAGATGATGCATTTGTATTGAAACTCTAATCAATATAAATCTAATTAGTGTTTTGTATTATTATTATTATTATCACTGAATCAAATACCCGGAAACCCTTGTCATGTACATTCCTTGCTCATTTACTATAGCGGTATAAAATCATTTTTATTTTGATAGTTTGGTCACTAATTTAATAAGATCTCCATTTCTAATTTTATTTGCTTTCAATAACCTGCGCCTCATGCATCTTCAATGATCTTATCATTGCTCGTACGAAAATCCTCAGATTCTATATTACTAAATAGATCTGGCCTATCTGTCCTCGGCTGTGCAATTCGTTTATACTTTTGACATATGGGCTGACACCGGGGAGGGGGGGCACTCACATATGAAATGGATATGGGTGAACAGGCTCGTGCTTCCAAACCCAAGAGCAGTTCCGGTGACAGAGGACTGAACAAATAGGGGGCCTTTGGGTAAAAAAGAATTAGCCAAATTACTCCCAAATAGGGGTTTTCCGAGGACAATAATGCAAAATTTTCCCGAACTGGGAAGTTTTATTTTTCTCCAAATAGGGTTCTTTGGGTGCATTGGTAAAATTTTCACAAAATATGGGGTCTTGGTGAAATACAAAAAATATGGGGTGGTTTGGGGGACAAGGAAGGGGTCCTCAACACAGCCGTATCCTTAACCAACAACGTCGTTCCAAGGTGGGATTTGGGGGTGTTGGGGGGGGTGGGGGGGTAATGGGTCTAATTTTAGCATGAAGGTCGGGGAGGACAGTCTGTCGTTTGTTAGCAGTGTTTTAGAGTGACCCAAAAGTTCAAATATTCATCTAACGTCATTTGCATAGAACTCAACTGACCTGGGCACGAACAATTCCTTGTGGTTCAAAGGTCATACACCTAGGTCAAAGTTAACACATGGTGGAGATAGCACTAGTTGGTCTATTTCGGCAAAATTACCCTTAAATGGGTTACGGTTTTTTTGATCTCGGCAGTGGTCTGACACCTGGGAGGGCCAGAATTTCCCCCTGACGCGACTGCTTTTTACTGCGCGCAGCGGGCTGTAGGTAACCTTTTATTTTCAGAATGATCAGCCCAGCCTCAATAGGGAAAATACTACAACAAACCAACAAACATAAAACGAGGAATAAATCAAATCCAATTTTCTGATTTCTCAGCATTCTCCTTCCTTCTCCTTCCCCGTCTTTTTATTTAGTTTATTGCCTTATTTCCATACTTGGGCACTCTGATAGGTGCTCTGGAAACACTATGACACATACATGATATCACAAGCACGAAAGTGAAAAACTGTAATTCCTGCAATAATTCATGCACTGTCCAAAACTTATTAAGTAGGTATTCATTACTGCGGGTCGCGTAAATCGCTAACTAGACCTATAAGAAGTGCTCGTGCCATTGATTACACCTGTGTGGTTCGTATCTGTGGTCCCGGATTAGCATTCAAAAGTAACCGAGATGTGCGCAAGGTAATGCGTCACATTATTTGTGAATCAGGTGGCTTGCCGGAGACAGTTTTCCTAAGATTCCGTAAACCGGTCTCGGCGGCCTACTCCCTACCTATGTTAATTCCAGGAGCCCTGTGTAATTCACGTTTTCTGTCTGTGACAGTTGGTAGGCGGGGATGGTAAGCTGAAAAGTCCTCCGGTTTTTAGTTTAGCATTATCTTTTAACCAAGTGCACTCTAAACCCAGAGACAGAGCCGAGACTGGGGTACAGTCTAACCTAACCCCTAAAAAAATGGTCATTTTTGGACTTTTTGAACATCTCATCACCAAAAAGTGGACTCTCTTGTCCAAATGTCTCAACTTTGGACCTTTTTATCAAAACATCAGCAAAAAGTGGACCTTTTGTCAATTTTGTGAAATTTGGGGGGGGGGTGGTGACTGCACCCTCTGCATATGGACCTGCTGGTACCCTGGGCATTGTGGAAAAGCATGCCATGATGAGCAATGATCTAGGATAAAATAAGACATTAAAACTAGTAAGACCACTGGTTAAAATATCATTAAAAATGAGCTAGGAGTCAATGCTTATGTTCATAAAATGGCCCTTTAATGTATTTTTGTTTATTTTTTTTTGTTTGTTTGGAGATGTTAGGAATTATTATTTTTTTAATTTGGAATGTTGATATCTTGAAGTAATGTGTCATAGGTTTTCTTATAAAAAATCTTACCCATTGAACATTGTCTGCATTTAAAATATCATGATGTTCCATACACTACTACATGTGAATTCCCTTTGACATTAGTGGGTAGAGGAAATTATGGCACAGCTGTTTGAGGGTGTGGAACTTAATAAATTAACATAATCAATATATTGTTTTGGGCTAAGTGTGTGTACTTGTAAACTGTCACACCTTCATCTACCATAAGCCAATTCTTTGTAAACAGCTTATAAAATACACTTTATAAAAAGGTGGTGATTTGTTTTAAGGCCTAAAAATATGTAAATAAAAATAAAATGTACATCAGATAAGAAGATTTTTTGGTAGACTTGTAATTTTTTTTTAAATAAAATGATTATTAAATGTGGCCACATGCAGGACACACCTCCCTTGTCAATTCTATACCGTATCTGCTATACTAATGTACAGAACATGTGTATATCAGAAGAATTTGTATGGGTTAGGAGGATTAAGGATTGAAGGGGATTTGATTACCGGTACCCACGCTCAGGGGCATTTCCCGGGTCACTTGTCAGAGGGGGAAAATTTCGGTTTTGAGGCAGATTTTCATGGTTGAAGGTGGTTTTGAGGCAGATTTTCATGGTTGAAGGTGGTTTTGAGGCAGATTTTCGTGGTTGAAGGTGGTTTTGAGGCAGATTTTCATGGTTGAAGGTGGTTTTGAGGCAGATTTTCATGGTCGGAGGTGAAAATGGCTGATTAAGCATGATATTCAAGCTTTTTTCCCTCGGACAAAGTTCTCTGAGGTGGCAACCGGTAACAGGGTCACTTGTCAGAGGGGGAAAATTTCGGTTTTGAGGCAGATTTTCATGGTTGGAGGTGGTTTTGAGGCAGATTTTCATGGTTGGAGGTGGTTTTGAGGCAGATTTTCATGGTTGAAGGTGGTTTTGAGGCAGATTTTCCCGGTTGGAGGTGATTTTTGAGGCAGATTTCCATGTTGGAGATGGTTTTGAGGCAGATTTTCATGGTTGGAGGTGGTTTTGAGGCAGATTTTCATGGTTGGAGGTGGTTTTGAGGCAGATTTTCATGGTTGGAGGTGGTTTTGAGGCAGATTTTCATGGTTAGAGGTGGTTTTGAGGCAGATTTTCATGGTTGGAGGTGGTTTTGAGGCAGATTTTCATGGTTGGAGTGGGTTTTGTTTTTTTTTTTTTTTTTTTTTTTTTTTTTTTTTTTTTTTTTTTTTTTGAGACAATTGCATGTTGGAGATGGTTTTTGAGGCAGATTTTCATGGTTGGAGGTGGTTTTGAAGCAGATTTTCCCGGTTGGAGGTGATTTTTGAGGCAGATTTTCATGGTTGGAGGTGGTTTTGAGGCAGATTTTCATGGTTGGAGGTGGTTTTGAGGCAGATTTTCATGGTTGGAGGTGGTTTTGAGGCAGATTTTCATGGTTGAAGGTGGTTTTGAGGCAGATTTTCATGGTTGGAGGTGGTTTGAGACAGATTTTCCTCGTTGGAGGGTGAAAAATTCTTGGTGAGCAGGTAAAAAAAGCTGCTTTAGTGTGATGATATTCAAGCTTTTTTCCCTCGGACAAAGTTCTCTGAGGTGGCAACCAAGGCATGTGATTGATGACGGTTAATCCTCATTATTACCTGTTGGTACAAAGGACTACAACATGGTGTTTTTGAATTCCATTGCACCATGAAAGAAGCCTGCAAATATATAGCAGTGCCAGAGGGCATATGCTTTGTAATCATTGTTACCTAGGAGTTCAAAAGTCAGAACCAAAATTTATTAAGCTTACTGTTGTGGTGTGCAATAGCCACAAGGGTAAAATGGTGAAATGAGTATCTGTGTTATAGTAGATTACAAATTCCTATCTCACCACTCTCCTTCCCCTCTCACATACTTATTTTGTTTTTCCAGCTCTCTCTCTCTCTTTCTCACTCAATCTTGGGGTTGTTTTTAGGGTGTGATGGGGGTGGAGCTTTTGGGACGCGCGCCCCGGGGTTCATGCCAATACATGCAAAATCAGCCTATCTTTGGCTATTAGGGTCTTCTCCTTAATAAAAATTGGGTATCTCAGGACTTTCATCAATTTATCATACTCAGTGATGTTTGGAGGTTTAGAAAAGGCTGGAATATTAATTAAGAGCATGTGTTAAAATATTATAGTTAAAAGTAGTACTTTGTTTATGTATTATTCCCCTACTTCTCCATTTGTGACAAGGACCACACCCTGTGGGCTGTGAATGTTAAAAACTCATCATAATAATAATCCACTGTCCTCTTTCCAGGTAATTACTCATTAACTTACATACCTAATCAACTTGATGTATGCAGTAGAAAGACCCATCAATTTTGTAGTGTGGTTGCTTGGACATTAATGACCAATTAATTTGCCCAAATTGCAGTAAATGGGGTCGAAAAGTCGCCCAAATCACTAAAAGGTAATGGGCATATAGCTAGTTTTATTTATGTAACTCTATGGTATGGGCAACACCTGAAGTCCCACAGAAACCTGTATTAAAAATTTGACAAAGAAATTGTAAACAATTTTGGGCTTCGCGGTAATTGGGCTACCAAATTGTGCGTTTGGCCAATACTGATTTTTAACTTTGCTATTCTCATCACTTGGAAATTTTACAAAGGAAGAAAATCCGCACTGTAAATTGAAGTTCCATTAGAGTACGTAAGGGGACATTGGAATATTTCTCACCCAGGGATACTTTTGTTTAAATTGGCATAGTAATACTCAAACTAATCCTTAATCATATATTAATTACCAACAACATAACAAAATAGATTACTCGGCAAAAAAAAACAAAACGGTCGTTCTCCAATGCGCTTATACTTACCAATTGTCTTAACAGTATCACCTATTAACTCTCCTCGTCTTACCAAGCCTTTTTGTAACACTGTAATCCCAAGGGCGTTACACCCCGCGACGTTAATAAAGAAAATATTGATGCTATAATTTGATACCAGTGGCTACCTATGGTTCTTCTCTTTTCCATAATACCAAAATAACACAGAATACCTATAGCTCGCAATCTCAATGATGTGAAAGTTTGTGAGTTGGCAAGATTGGCAATTCTTCAGGGAAAAGGGCAAAATCCAATTTTGCACTAAAAAGGTAGAAATATCTGATTTTCATGCATTTTTTCAGCCCTAAATGATGGTAAATGACTAATTTTACATAACAGAGTTTTTAGAAGCATACTGTGCATAATATTTTAAAAATGTGCCATAGAATTATTCTTGGATGGCAACCACCCAAGAATAATCCTATGGTACGTTTTTAATATTTTCCTTTTTGCAAACCTACCCCCTCACCCATCAACTTTGATGATATACCCTGAACCCCCGGTGAAAGTGCTACCTTACATTTGTTTGCTAAATGGCCGGAATTTATGAGAAAACAATTGCTGTAAGCTTTTTATGGGCATTTTAGCACACAGGAGGAGTGTTTGCTTGGGAGGGAGTGGTAACCACCACCCCCTGGTTGGGATTCAGGTTTTCATCGCCTGTTCCACTACAATCATCATGATCAGAGCTACTAGCACTCAGTTCTAGTAGAAATGCCCTGTGAATAACTTTTTCAATGTGCCAGTGTCTCTTTTTAAATTGTTGTCTCTTAAATTCCACATAAATTTGTCCTTTTTTACCAAAATTTATGAGCACTTATATTCAGACGTCCTCAGAATAATGTTAAGGACCCACACCACGCAGGATTTAATTTTGGGGGGTGGCGAGCTTTCCCAAAAAGTGGCTTTTTTTGAAAAGTGGACTTTTTGTTAAAAATGGACCTAACCACCATGAAATGGTCCTTTTTGGACCTTTTGAACATTTTGACACAAAAAAGTGGACTTTTTGTCAAATCTCTCAATATTGGACCTTGTTTTAAAAAAATAGCAAAAAGTGGACCTTCCCACCCCCTGCAAAAGAAATTAAAGGTATGAGCAAGTGATCTACCAAAAAAAGTCAAAATATTTGAAATATGCAGAAATAGTTTTAAAGTGAAGGTAAGATCTTTAGATTTCTCATAAGTTATATTTCCAAACTGAAATTGACAGAAAACGAAGAAATCAGCATATGAATCTCCATCAATTACGTGTAGTAATAAGTGTCTGTATGGACACTAATGACTAAAATTTCGATTTTGTCCCTAATCAGGTTCTTTTGGCGTGCCACTTGTAGGGTATGTTTAGTTACTGTCCTTGTTGCAAACATGCAACATCTGATTTTTGAATATTTTTTTTTGATTTTCTGATTAGCAAATCACTGATAGTGCCTTAAGTAAATAAAAATCATTAATGTTTGGTTTTTAAAAAAAATACATTTTTAAAACTTAAAGAAAATGCTAGTAACAGCAGATTTTGCATCAGTACAATTCATAACAGAAAAGGTGGACGTACATGGAGTGATTAAGCTAAATTTAAAGGCAAAGTGCCTCCTCATGTCACAGACAGTCATGACAATTAGTACAACAGAGTTAATGCTGAAATTCAGGCATATCAGACTAGTCATTATCAATTTTTTTTCATTTTATGTTCACAAATTGCAATGGCATGACAGTGCCAGGATGATTGGTGCCTCGCAAAATTGATACCGGGCAGTCATGGCAACACGATCAGGTATTGCAGAAGTTCAGCAATGTTCTTCATGTTTTCTACCGATCTATTGTCTGTTCATTGTTTCTTTCAATTTACATTGCCGCCATAACAACTACAATCTTGTTCAAAATTGTTGGAACACTTTGTGCAGATTTGGTTCCCGCCCTCTCATTTCAATGTTGCATGAGCCTGACACACTTGAGCAATCTCGCACCATATTATTTTCAACACTGATTGGGAGGGGATGGGGAGGGGGGAAAGAAAGTTATAGTTACAATGCATTTCAAGCCTATTATCTCTTTCATAGCTGCCAATATTAACAGGTGTTCCAAGGACTTATGAAGAAGATTGTAGGGTTAAACCCTGATGTGAAGTTGTATTTTTGTGGTGGATAGCATTAAAGGCTGACTCAGAGATTTCCCGAGGAGGGCGCCCTCAATTTTCAAACAAATTGTGTTTTTGCATATACATAATGCTTGTCCCTATACTAAACACTGTGTGAAATAGCTAAGCTGAAATTGAAGTCTTTCATAAAGAAAATCACTACTTTGTTATAAATTTCCGGATCCGGAAATTTAGTTATACGCAGTATCCTATGGCACTGTATGCTACACGTAAATGTTTACTGCATGGAAACAAAAAATCCGATACAGCTCAAACTTTGGAATTGGGCATTTTAGGTAACTATCTTTAGTTCTAGCTGACTATTTTCAATAAATACACAAAAAGTTATATTTAAAAAATCTCTGAGTTGGCCTTTAATTATGCTATCCACCTGGGGCTATCCACCATTCTAAATATAGAACCTAAGGGAAGGGTGTACAATAAATTGAGGTCTATGGTAATATATGGTCTGGATCTACGGGTCACTTGACTGAGCTCATTGTTTAAAGTAAAAGAATGAATGTTTTCAGTCATTTTATTATAGAATTGAATCAAAATTATGCACTTATCAAAAAATGCCCCGGCCCTGGGTACCCAGGGATGGCAGGGACTTGTACTACCTAATAGCCGCTGAGTTGATCCTTTTTTTTTTGCCCGGGTGTACCGAGCGTATGCCAAGATTTGTTCATGGAGTTCACGCATGTAAAAAAAAGCAGGGATTTTGGGTCGGTACAAACGGAAGCGCAAGTTTCTACAAAGCTGACCTCTATAAACCCGGAAATGACGCATTTTGACGCTTTTGCCCGGCTAGCAGGGGTCGGGACTTGGCCGGGGTTTGACATAAAAATGTTGCCCCGCAGGGCCGGGACTTGGCCGGGACATGGCCGAAGAGGTTGACATTTCAAAAACACACCTCGTGTGCAAGTTCTGGCCATCCCCGGGTACCCAGGGGCCGGGGCATTTTTTTGATAGGTGCATTACTCAAAGCTACACACTGCATACTGCTGTTTTGAATTCCTTAACCCTAACTGCCTATCTGTTTCTAGCCTATGTCCCCCAAAAAAGTGAAGAAATAAGAGAGGAAGGAAAAAAGTTGGGTCACTTTTAAGTGCTGTGGTGTTCAATAAGTGTAGCTTATACTCAAGTAGTTAGCAATTCATTACATAAATTATAGTACCTTATAACAGAAACAGGGTCAAACTGAAATAAGTTTTTTGACCGGTGTATAAACCAAGTCAAAGGCATTGTGGTATCATATCAAAATAACGCCTTTCTGTTGCAGTATGTGCAAAACATAATGTACGTAACCCAGTTTCAAACAGGTTCAAACACGATTTGCCTATGTTTTATAATTGTATTACATTATGTGCGGAAATTACTGTGCATTTATTGCTCGTTTGTCTGGCATTAATTGGGAAGCCTTTCTCAAAATATATATAAAAGCACTAAATTGTGGAATAAAATGAGATTATTATGTTTATTATCCTGCATATACACACACTAATGCCACTCATTAAAATGTTGATGAATTTCCACAACCATCTAGTTGTTCATCACAGCTACATCAGCAGACGCCATCAAATGATTTTCCAATCTTTGAACCCAAAATAAAAGAATTATTGATCAAACTGTAAGTATTTGTAATATGTGTGAGATGGATTGATTCATGAATTGATTAATCTTGGATACGTGTGACCTTGATTCCAAAAGCAGACAATGATATTGATGCAGCATCCTGTATATTATACACCAGAGGAGTTTTTGACAGCTGCTTCCACACACGTCATCGCTCTATATTACAAATTATGACACCACCCATTTTTCAAATTAAAGAGACACTGGCACATTTGAAAAATAGTGCGCCCTCAAGATTTTTCAAAATCGATATTTTTGCATGGTTGTAAGGCTTTTATATACAAAAGCCCTCACCCGAAATGATTAAGACCAAATCAGCTTCCTTATGGGTAAACAGAACGATTTTATAATTTAGCGTCGCCGGCGACGCTAAATTCAGCAGACGACGAAAATGGCGTTTAACACAAGAGCACGGATGTTTCCCACGCTATGCACACTGTTTGATCGGTCTATAACCTTTGTGGTTTGTGTATCAGTGAGTACGAGTCAAAAATATTCATGCAATACACACATTTGTTGATTAAAGTTATGGAAAACTTAAAAGTTGGCCTACAAATCACCTGGATATGTCTTTATTTTCATATCAATGTCCCTATCTGTTTTGGGGTATGTTATTTTTATGTGTAAAATATATCTCTGTTCTTCCAATGACCTAGACTATCATTTGAGAGCAAATTGAAGAAATTTCATATTTTGTGAAAATGTGCCAGTGCCGCTTTAAAAAATATGCTAAAAAAGATATTTTTCAGCAGTGATGAATAGTAACCCTTTGTTTAGAACTTACCAGAAATAAAAAGTTAAATTTCAATAATTTACTCAATCTTTTTTGGAAAAGGTCCAAAACCCTTGCTGTGCATAATTTTTTGCAATAGCATGGGATCCCTAAACTTGTCATAAGTCTAAGTTTTCAAAATGTTGAGTACATGCTAAAATCTGGAGTAGATTTAGTAAAGACTAAGGGACTATGGCCATCCCTAAAAATGCAGGTTTTGATTCCTTTTTCCTCATAAATCAATTGAATATTGGATTTTTACTTTTATTACAGTTAGATCTAAATGATTTGAAGTCGAGCCATGTCTCATGTTGCAAAAGAGAATAATATTTTTGTGGGTTGTTATTTTCATGTTTTCTGTTCTATTCACAAAATTTGCAAAAATATTACCACACACATTAACCAGGAGCATAGCCAATGGGAGGGGAAGGGGGCTTGGAACCCCTGTAAGAAGCCCCCCCCCCCCCCAAAAAAAAATCACAGAATCCTGGTGTAATTATGTATGTAAATAAATTTTAATTGTACAAAAGTAAAAATAAAAGCTACTCAAAATTTCCTCCTCCCCGACCCCTCAAATTGCAAGATCTAGCTATACTCTCAAAATCTGGGGGAAACAATTATAGCATACCCATAGCATGCAGAACAGATAAATGTACCATGTTGGCATGCAGACAAAACAAACATTAATAATCGGTGTGTTTCTTTTTCCAAATGGAAGAGAGGCAATTACTCTGGGATTATCATCCATCTCCATTGATTAGTAGCTAGCTGAGCAAGTGAGGAAGGATTTATTGATCCATTTTTTTTTTCAGATCCATCAGAAATTTTTTAGTTACTGTTAAATATCATTGTAAAAATTGAAATGTTTGTAATGGTTGTTTCTATTGTTTTATATTAGAATTATAAATTATCCATTAGGTGCTTAAGGCCCTTCACAATGGAATTTTAGTTTCCTGTTGCAGGTTAAAAATATTGGGGGCGGTCACTTTTCATTATTCATTATTTTTTTCAGGTTCAAAACACGCGATACAGAAACTAGCAAGTAGGCTACCACTCAATCTCTTTCATGGCGACATGCCAACTTTGGAATACAGCTTTCAGTATTCTAGTACAAAAATTAGTATTTTTGACACAAAATCAGCATTCTTGCAAATTTGTAAATTTTTTGCCCAAAGTTTGCTCTACAGCCTGTATATAGCAATATCAGTGCAGTGAAAGGCCAATTTGGCACATAGATATTTTTTTAAAGAAATGACATGAAGTTTAAATGTAAAAGTCTAACTTTAAAAGGCTCGTAACTTGAAAACTAAGCTACCTATGAACATATGAACTGCATCATGAGATAGAGCTCTTTAAAATACAGCTTTTCCAGAAAAAATGGACAGAGCTCCGCCGTCCGACAGCCCCATTAAAGAACTGTCAGTAGAAACTAAGTCCATATTAATGGAGATTTTGTTTAAATATTACATCAAAAAGAAAAGTCTAAATTTTAAAGGATCATCGCTTGAAAACTGAGGCATCCACATGCAACTGCATCATTAGAGAACTCTTGAAATTACTCTTTCCTGAATAAAATGGATGGAATTCTGCCATCTGAAAGTCTCCCATTTAAGGAACTGTCAGTATGAACACAGTCCATATGGAGGATATCGTTTAGCTACAGTAGCACATTACAAATGAACTTAAAGTCTAACTTTAAAAGGCTCATAACTTGAAAACTAAACTACCTATGTACATATGAACTGCATCATGAGATAGAGCTCTTTAAAATACAGCTTTTTCAGAAAAAATGGACAGAGCTCCGCCGTCTGACAGCCCCATTTAAGGAACTGTCTGTGGGAACTAAGTCCATAGAGCTATAAAAGTATAAAACTAGTCTAAACTTTCAAAGCTTGAAAACTTTAAAACAAAACCACTATAACAATTCATTGTTTGTAGGTCTATCCCTTTGCACCATTTAAGTTAAATTGTTAAAATACCTTCAGAAGACATTTAGCATACAGCAGTTAAATGGTTAAATAAAAAAAATAATGTGGGTGAACCATCCAAAAGTCGGGAGAAAAACAAAGTCGGAAACCATTTTAACAGACTTTATAAATTGAAAATATTTCAAATCTATGTTCTTTTATTCACTTAGAAAAGATGCCCTCTTTCCTGGGCTTTACTGTTCTGTATTTACTTATTTTCTGACTTTTTATACACTTTATTTTAGACCTACGCGACCATTTTCCGTATTTTTTACCAAGAAAACGTACGTCCGTATTTCGCATCATTTTCCGTACGAAATACGGAAAATCCGTACTAGTTGGCATGTCTGCCATATGGATGAATTTCTTTCAAACTTTCTGCGAAACTGGTGGAACTAGTGTAAGAAAAATCTCAGAATACTTGGAAAAAAAAATCTTGACTCAAAACACAAATAATAAATTCATGAAAAATAATGAATTATTTTGGGATTCTTGGCATTTATGGGCGGGTGGTCTATATACACTTTTGTGTCCTTGATATAAGTGTATGTCATGCAGTACTTCTTGAACTCTCCTGCAATTTTATAAGTTACCAGTACTACATTACCCATAAAGTGACAGCCCTTAATTCTATTACCAAAAGTGCTGGTTTGCTTTAGGGGTGGCATGAAAATATAAAGTTTTATGAAATATTACAATACATTCTTGTTTTATCTGCCCAATTCTTGAAAAATATAAATCATGTTATTGATGATTTGACAAGAATATGGTAGTTTCACAACTGAAATAAACTGTTGTAATTTCAAACGCATTTTATCACATTGGCGATATAGTATGTAGCCCTTTTTTGAGGTCTCGGGTTTGCAACCGTGCATGGCTGGGCTTTATGTGTACTTGGTTTCCTGATTTGTGCTCACTCCCAAGTTATCTCCAGAGTAAGAAGAAAGGTTCATCAATTAAACATGTAATTGCCATGCCAAGAAGAAACAATACTAGAAAATATGGCCTTTCAAGAGCTGAACCAGCAGTACAAGATTGCCTCCTCATCCCCAACCCTTTTGCTAACATTCTCCAGTTTTATCACGGATGATCAGGCGCGGATCTAGGGAGGGGGCGCGCCTCCCGGTAATTCTGCAAAATCTTGCAAAATCAGCCCATTTTGGACAAGTTTCAGCCTTCAGCCCCCCGGTAATTTTGACATTTTTCAAATCCTGGATCTGCCCCTGATGATACTGCAGCAAAGCTTCCAAACTGAAATGTAACTGTAACAAAGATGTTTGTGTTTTATTGCAGGTGGTGTTGGTAAATTGCTGAAAGGTCAATTGCTGAAAGCTTCGGTTAGAGCTCAAGCAAAAAAATGCAGATTTTACTTGTGGACACCTTGAAAATGATGAAAATATCTATTGTTGAAATATGGCAGCCAGAATTAGAAAATTCTGTTGGACAGGTAAGAATTTGTTATGAAATGGAACTTGGCCAAAATATTTTGCATGCTTTAAAAGGTTTAAAGTAGTATTAAACTCCTGCATTTGATTGCTTAAGTGGAGCTTTTTGGCATTCGGTCAGATAGTAGACTTTAGTTCCTACCCAGTGAATTCCTAGCTGGCATTTATGTTATTTTGGGCTTAAGGTATGAACTTGGGCCTTCCAGAGCTTGTTCTGTGTCACTAGTGATAGACTATAAATGAGGATGGCTCTGCTTTTTTACTGGGGGGCTTATATCTGATAATTAGGATACCAAGTCCAAGTTTTTGTGCCACTGACCCTTGGTTTTGTTAAAGTGAGGTGCTATGCTTTTGATTGTATTTTACTTCATAAAAAGCATGTGTTATCTGCGATATTTGTTTCAGTATTATTTTTGGAGCACACTCTTTTTTATTGGGGGAGGGTATACGCATATATGATAATGATGCATCAGCTTGTCTATGTCACACACAAAATGGGCAAAAGGTCAAATTTTTGTGATAAAAAGATCAGAAATTTAGAGAGATTGTGACAAGAAAGTCTACTTTTTGGTGATGAGATGTTCAGAAAGTCTCAAAAAGTACCATTTAAGGGAGTTGGTCCACTTCTACCCCAAAAAGGTCCACTTTTCGAAGTCCCGCTCTCCCCAAATAAATTCCGCATATGGCCCTTAATACTTCTGACAATAATTTCAAGAGTTTAACTTGGAATATTGAAAGTAGGTTAGTATCTAATATAAAGCCAGCACTGTGCACAATATGTTGGTTGTTAAACTCAAAATTTTTGAAAATGGCATATATAACCTTTTTCCAAAAATTCATCATACCTTCATAAAACACTATCAAACTTTCCAATCCAGTGTGTATAGGTATATGATTAATTTGGGCAATGCTGATTAACAGGCCATATTTTCTTCATCATATTAGCAGTGTTATTGTTTGTTGTCAGCAGCTCCAAGCAACCAATCCAAATTTAGAACTATTCCCAAGTAATTAGCACATATACAAATTACTTGGCATGGTGATTGTCTTGACTCTCTGAACCATTACTGTTGAGTTTTCAATAGCTCTACTATCAATAGGAGGAGGTATAGTGTTCTTCCCATAATGCATTTCTTCCAATACAATTTTTGCACAGGTTGTCACATGAGTTTGTAGTGACAATAAGAACCTAAATGAACAGCACTCATAAATTTAAAGGTGCAACGAGAGATTTCATATATCAGGTATCCCTAAAAAATCGAAAGTTCTGATTTTTGCCCTGATGTAAAGCTTTCCATCAAAAATATCCCCACCTGAAAGGATTAAGCCAAGAAATGTTTCTTTGGTACAAAAATTGTGAAATTTTTAATTTCGTATAGGAGCAAATACGAAATTCAGCCTATGTTTTACATTGAAATACAAGCAAATCCAAATCGCCTTTTTTTCTCTCTTTTAAGACATTTCTGTAGCGAAATACAAGGCAAGAAATCTATTGAGTGTCTAATCTATATGAAATTACTATTAGGACACAATATTAGGGTGCCTCAAAATCTCTCGTTTCACCTTTAACACCTCTTATGCACACAAAGGCAGCATTTTATAATACCTGCCACATGTATTGATCGAGATCTCGATCACTTGAGCACATCAAGTGTTAAGGGATGCAATATTATATATCAAGGAGGCCATGAAAGTTTGGGTCAAGTAAAATTTTTATGTAATTTTTTTTTTCTGCCAAAGTCTAAATTTTTGTTTCTTTGTCACATGTGGCTTTCATTTCAAATATCAGGTACAGCTGTTTGATTTGAAACCAAATAAAACAGAGAACATACCTAAGTTGCAAAGTGTACCTCCCCAAAATAATCTTCTGTAGATACACAAATCTATAGTCGCCATCACAATCCCTTTTCTGAAATAGGTGTCTACATACGCGCCCGAGAGTTGCTGCGTGCAACGCGCAGACTATACATTTCCTTTACGCATTGTCATGGTTCTGTCTGGCGGGAATGCTGGCGTAGTCTTCACGCAGGGAAAAGGAATTATGACGGAGAGTGTAGTCTTAGGTTGTGGTCCCACAAGGGATTCCACTCCCACTGGTGGCAAGGTGTACTGCTGTAAAATTTGGTTTGTTTCAGTGAATTGTTTAAAATACTTCAGAGACATTTAGCATACAGTCAGTTAAATGGTTAAATAAAACAAATATGTGGTGAACCTCCAAGAATCGGGAGAAAAAAAAGTGCGGAACCCATTTGTAACAGACTTTATGAAATTGAAAATATTTCAATCTATGTCTTTTATTCACTTAGAAAAGATGCCCTCTTTCCGGGCTTTATTTCTTATTTTCCTTATTTTTTCGTGACTTTTATAACACTTTATTTTAGACGCTACGCTACCATTTTCCGATTTTTTACCAAGACAACGTACGTCCTTATTTCGCATCATTTTCCGTACGAAATGGCGAAAATCCGTACTTTTGCCTGTCTGCCATAGGATGACTTTCTTTCAAACTTTCGGCGAAACTGGTTGGACCTATGTAAGAAAAAAAAATCTTGGACTCAACCCAAATAATTAAAGTAGAAAAAAAGGGAAGGAGGGGGGAGGCGTGGCAGGATGGCGGGCGGGCGAGAGCACCGGGGGTCCGGGATATAAGGGGGATTCTGCAGGATCTGCGGGACCGCTCCGAGGGCAGGGGAGAAGGCCAGGACGGGCAAGAACCCGAAGGGACAGCCCGGAAGGCAGTACCAAAATGGCGGGGGGGGCGGAAGGGGGGCAGGAACAGATCAAGGGGGAGAAAGAAGGACAAGACAGGCGGGGGTGAGCTGCCCAATTCTTGAAAATATAAAGCATGTTATTGATAGTTACAAGAATATGGTAGTTTCACAACTGAATAAACTGTTTTTTGTAATTGCAAACGCATTTGATCACATTGCGATATAGTATGTAACCCTTTTTTGAGGTCTCGGGTTGCAATTCCGGGCATGGCTGGGCTTTATGTGTACTGGTTTCCTGATTTGTGCTCACCCAAGTTATTCTCCAGAGTAAGAAGAAAGGTTCATCAATAAACCTGTCATTGGCCTGCCAAGAGAAACAATACTAAAAATATGGGCCTTTCATGAGCTGAACCATCAGTACAAGATTTGCCTCCTCATCCCCAACCCTTTTGCATAACCTTCTCCAGTTTTATCACTGATGATCAGAGCCGATCTAGGGAGGGGGCACGCCTCCCGGTAATTCTGCAAAATCTTGCAAAATTACCATTTTGGACAAGTTTCGTCAGCCTTTCACCCCCCCCCCCCCCGCCTCGGTAATTTGACATTTTTCAAATCCTGATCTGCCCCTAGATGATACTGCAGCGCCCCACAAAAAAAAAAGCTTTTTTCCAAACTGAATGTAACTGTACAAAGATGTTTGTGTTTTAATTTGCAGGTGGTGTTGGTAAATTGCTGAAAGGTCAATTGCTGAAATCTTCGTTATCTTGACTATACGAGCGCAACAAAAAAATGCATATTTTACTTGTGGACACCTTGAACAATGAGAAAATATCTATGTTGAAATATGGCAGCCGAATAGATACATCTGTTGGACAGGTAAGAATTTGTTAGAACTGGAACTGGCCAAAATATTTTGGCATGCTTTAAAAAGGTTTAAAGTATATTAAAAAACTCCCATTTGATTGCTTAGTGAGCTTTTTGGCATTCGGTCAGATAGTAGACTTTAGTTCCTACCCTTGATTCTACTGGCATTTATGTTATTTTTGGCTAAGGTATAACTTGGGCCCTTCCAATCTTATGTTCTGTGTCACTAGTGATAGACTATAAATGAGGATGGCTCTGCTTTTTTACTGGGGGGGGGGGGGCTTATTCTGATAATTAAGGATACCAAGTCCAATTTTTTTTGCCACTGGACCTTGGTTGTTGTTAAAGTGAGGTGGCTATGCTTTTGATTGTATTTTACTTCATAAAAAGCATGTGTGTCTGGGATATTTTTTTCATTATTATTTTTGGGAGCACACTCTTTTTTTGTCGCGCCTGAACTTTGTTCGCAGAGACTTAGTCTCACGGTGGTGCTTCTGCTGTCTGGTCTGTCGTCTGTCTGTCTTTCTGGTCGGCCTGTCTTTCATGCTGTCTGTCTTCCTGACGTCCGTGTTCATTGGCTTGTGTACGATTTTCTGGAGTTTCCGTCATGTCTATTATGAATTACGTGTGGTGAAAGAAGCAGGTCCACTAGTTCTCGACCTGATTAATTTTGGGCTAAATTGCTAATTAATTATCTAATTTGCATAATTAACCTAAACTTTTCCCGCAAGGCTTGTGACAAGTTTTCTGGAGTTCCGTAAGGCGTAGATGATTAACTTGGTGGAAGGTCGCGAGGCTGGAGAGTTCTCCGAACATGATTAATTTCGTCCGGGCCGTATTTCGGGGGCAAATTAAGTATGCAAATGAGCTAATTAATATGCAAAAATCAGCGTAATTGCTATACTTTTGAGACGGTACATTGGATCGACAATTCCTCACTCTTAAAGCCTTCATGGTGCGCTCTTTTTGCATTTGAACGTGTGTGATACATGCGGCTTATGTATCCATGAAGCTATTAAATATGTCTATTACGGTAATTCTGAAACCGGTACATCGGATAGGCAAAATTCCTTCCTTCTCTGCTGAAAGAATACATGCCTGCATCTATTGGGTGAATCATACGTGGGTCAAAGTTGCATGTGGGCCATTAAAGGCATTTTTTGATCAATTGATCTAATTAAATATCAAATTCGGTATCACTGAAATGGTATATTGGATATCAAATTCCTTCGCTACTGAGATTTCTATGCTTTCACATCGTTTGTAGAATCACAATTGCGGTCAAGGTGCAAGTGGGTCAATTAAAGGGGCATTGTTTGAGGCAATTTATCTATTAAATCTCTTATTGGGCTGTATCGCTTACATGGTACATGGATATGCAAAATTCCTTCGCTACATGAGACTACTTATATGGTACATCTTTGGTCTGAATCAACTTGTGGTCAAAATGCAGGTGGGCCACTTAAAGGGCATCTTTGATTATTTTGAAATTGCAACTAATGCCATGCTTGGGTCCATTTTCAACCGAATTTTCTCAGTTGGCATGGTCATTTGAAATACTACACCTTCAAAAAGAATTTATTCAGGAGTTTACCCCTGCCAATAAATTAGGTCAGCATGTGTGTGTTTATTTGGCAGGATTTGGCTTTGTATGATTTGGTGGTGAACAACAAGACTTATCAAAAGGGGGGGGGTGGGGGAGTACACCACAACAAGGTATTACATCAAGTAGTGCTAGATCCGTGCCCAAATGTTTATGAAATAGTTTTTCCTATTCTGGCAGTCTTTTGGTTTCCCAGTCTGTTACAATTCTCTGAAATGTGAAAATAACGCAGAAATTTGGCAATGTCTAGGCTTTCTGTACCCCTAGGGGACTCAAATAAAATGTGTCACATGGTTTTTTAAAAATAGTGTTGCCAAATTGAATAAATTTTCATATTTGTACTAAATTTAGTCGAAGTTTAAGGATTTTGCATGACTTCTCATGATTAATATCTCTACAATGGAAATGTTGTGACCCTGGGGTGTGTCAAATGCAGAGAGGAATAAAATACTATAAATGCAAACCCTGGGTGCTACTCCTAACCATCTCTGGTTATGATTATGTTGGGGACATTTCAAGATTTAATATCTCCCACGAGAGTTGTGACCTCTCTGGTGGTATCAAAGGAAAAGAGTGAGAGTATAGAACTATAAATGCAAAACCGGGTGTGGGTACTCCTAAACGTCTCTTACGTGTGCTCATGTGGGGGACATTCAAGATTAATATCTCCAAACGGAAAATATGTTATGACCTCTATGGTGGTTCAAATTAAAGAGTGAGAGGTAATAAATACGGATAATGCAAACCCCCCGGGGGTGCTACTCCTAAACTGTCTCTTACTTATGCTCATGGTGGGGACATTTCAAGATTATATCTAATACCGGTCCACAACGGAAAATGTGTTACCCCGAGGGTGGTGTCAATTACCGAGTGAGAGGTATAGAATACTATCCGAAATGCAAACCCGGGGGTGCTACTCCTAAACATCTTAGTTTAATGCTCTTGTTGAGGACTTTCATGCTTAATATCTCCACAATGGAAAAATGTTGTGACCCTGGGGTGGTGTCACATGAAAGAACAGAATAAAGAATAAATGGCAAAACCAGAGGTGCTACTCCTAACATATCTGACTTATTGCTCGGGGGGGGGGGGGTGGTCAACTTGCAAGATAATATCTGCACAATGGAAACTGGTTGGACCCCTGGGTGGTGTCAAATGAACTAGTGGGAAGTACACTAGTTAAAGAAATTGGAGTTTCTCTGCTTGAACACTTTTTGGGGACACCCTTGACTCGCACAGTTGGCCCTCTGGTTGGCTGCTTTTTGTCTTACATTTAAGCGAGAAAAGGGCGGACTTGTGGTTCGCGAACCTCCTTGTATTGGGGGAGGTATAGCATATATGATAACTGATGCATCAGCTGTCTTATGCACACACGAAAATGGGTCAACTAGGTCAAATTTTGTGAGAAAAAATCAGAAATTAAGAGAGTTGTGGACAAGAAAGTCTCCTTTTGGTGATGAAAGTCCCAAAAGTACCATTTAAAGGAGTTGGTCCACTTCTACCCCAAAAAGGGGTCCACTTTTTCGAAGTCCTAGCTCTCCCCAAATAAATTCCTCCGCATATGGCCCTTGAAGGCCTTCTGACAATCTTTCAAGAGTTTACCTTGGAGGATTGAAAGTAGGCTTAGTATCTATAGAAGCCAGCACTGTGCACAATATGTTGGTTGTTAAACTCAAAATTTTTGAAAGTGGCATATATAAACCTTTTCAAAAATTCATCATACCTTCATAACACACTATCCAACTTCCAGCCATAGTGTATATGAGTAATTTGGGGCAGATGCCTATTAACAGGCCATATTTTTCGTCATCCGATTACAGTGTTTTGTTTTTTGTCAGCACTCAAGCACCCAATCCAAATGTAGAACTATTCCCAATTAATTAGCACATATACCAAGTACTTGGCATGGTGATTGTCTTGACTCTCTGACGCATGACTGTTTGAGTTTTCAATAGCGCTACTATCAATAGAGGCGGTATAGTGTTCTCCCGAATGACATTTCCCCCCCCTTCCAATACAATTTTTGCACAGGTTGTCACATGAGTTTGTAGGGACACTAAGAACCTAAATGAACAGCACTCAATAATTAAAAATAGAAGGTGCAACTAGAGAATTTCATATATCAGGTATCCCAAAAAACGAAAGTTCTGATTTTGCCCGGAATGTAAAGCTTTCCATCAAAAATATCCCCACGCTGAAAGGATTTAAGCTGAGAAATGTTTCTTTGGTACAAAAATAGTGAAATTTCTAATTTTGTATAGTGAGCAAACACGAAATTCACCTATTTTACATTGAATAAGCAAATCAAACATCACCGCTTTTTCTCTCTTTTTAAGACATTTTCTGAAGATAGTATCAAGTAAGAATTCATTGGGTGTCTAATCTATAGAAATTACTATCATGACATAATATTTTTGGTGCTTCAAAATCCTCGTTGCACCTTTAAGTCTTTTTTAACTATAACTCATGTGACAACCAGTGCAAAACATGTATTGGAAGAAATGCATTGTTGGGAAGAACACTATACCGCCTCTTACTATAAATAGTAGAGTCGGGTTGTTTAGTGTGTCCATATTTACACAGTTATGAATGGTGCGGATTTAATATTAAAAACAAACAGATGGCTAAAATTTGGATCTGGCCTCCAAATTGTTTCATTTGTTCTTAAAGGTGCAACGAGAGATTTCACATGTCAGGTGTCCTTAAAAATCGAAGTAGCGGCCCGATGTTGCCCTGATGTAAAGCTTTCCATCAAAAATATCCCCATCTGAAATGAGTAAGCCAAGAATGTTTCCTTTGGTAGCAAAATTGTGAATTTTTAATTTCGTATAGGAGCAAATAAGAACTTCAGCCTATGCTTTACATTGAAATACAAGCAAACCAAATCGCCTTTTTTTTCTCTCTTTTTAAGACATTTCTGTAGCAAAATACAAGCAAGAAATCCTATTGAGTGTCTAATCGTAGGAAATTCTATTATGACACAATATTACGGGTGCCCTCAAAATCTCTCTTTTCACCTTTAAGGATGCAATATTATATATCAATGAGGCCATGAAAGTTGGGTCAAGTAAAATTTTTATGTATTTTTTTTTTCTGCCAAAGTCTAAATTTTTGTTTCTTTGTCACATGTGTTTTATTTCAAATATCAGGTAGAGCTGTTTTGATTTGAAACCAAATAAAACAGAGAACATACCTAAGTTGCAAAGTGTACCTCCAAAATAATCTTCTGTAGAATACACACAAATCTATAGTCGCCATCACACTCCCTTTTCTGAAATAGGCGTCTACATCGCGCCGCGAGTTTCTGCGTGCAACGCGCATACTATACCTTTCCTTTACGCGTTGTCATGGTTCTGTCTGGCTGGAATGCTGGCGTAGTCTTCACGCAGGAAAAGGAATTATGACGGAGAGGAGTATTCTTAGGTTGTGGTCCCAAAGGGATTCCACTCCCACCTGGTGGCAAGGTGTAACTGCTTTAAATTTGGGTTGTTTCAGTGAATTGTAGACAATACATTCCAGGTGTTCTTTATGACCCCACTCGGGGGTTTATTTTACTGATTGAAAATCAGCAAAAAAAATTTAAAAACAAAAAACCCCCCCACCCCCCCCCCAAGCAGAGGCCATGCTGTGCAGGCAAGTCATTAATAATCTGGCCGCTCAATATCAGGCACTTGTTTTGAGGCCTTGCTAGTGTGATTGCACTCAATAGCTCTTCCTGAAATCCTTATAATTGTGGGGGTGTGGGGGTTGGTGTTATTTCGGGCATGCCCCCTCAAGATTTCCAATTCCAGTGTAAGGTAACCAGTGTGTATTCAAAAAGATTTACAGTCGATTTCAGAAAAATATTAAAATATTTAACAAGTTTCTCAATTGGTTTTTATACACGAAAACAATAACTCATTATAGCTACTATCATTGGTAAAGAAATCTAAAGTTTACCTTTCGCTGTTTGGAGATATTTGGTAATTGACGGAAAGCCGCAAAAAACATATGACCACGGTTTGGTACAATGCTTCACGTCCACAGCAGCCAAAAGCCAATTGGTTACTGTCATCTAAATGCGTAATACTTTTGTATTTTGTTCCTAAAGTAAACCATTTCATAATCCTTAAACATGTTCTTGATATAGTTTTACGAATAGTTTTTAATGACGTATCGTAACATGGACAGGAAGGGGAAGGGAAGGCACTGTCCCCTCCCATGGGCCTTACCGGACAAAACTTCAGCTAGCGGTAAAACAGGAAAGTGGGGAAAAGGACCAAGCCAAAAGGATTAGAGAAAATAGAGGGAGGGAGAGGAAAAGATTGAGATGCAAAGGGAAAGGCAGAGGACGTTCAATATCTGTATGTCCAAATATTGATTCCACAAAGTAACCCCCCTCCCCAAATGTAGTTATGAAGGAGCCGTCGGAAAAAGTGGGTCAACCGGCTGGATTGCACAGGATTGCCTAAATATTTACATTCAGTTTCGGTGAAAATGATATGGAACAATTTCCAGAACCTTTAGTGAAGTAATGCTTCAAAATTTGGGTTAAGATTCCATGATTTGTTATTGATTTCAGATAATGAAATCGTTTAACATTTTTCTTGATGAATGTTTACACAAAGTATCAAAGCAGCAAAGAAGTCATAATGTCTTGTGTAAAAACTCATCCAAGTCCCTGGGCCAAATTCCACAACAGTGATTCGGTGAACAGAGTGAAAAATGGGTACCTCTCTTTTAAGTTAGTCCTAAACTTCGCAATGCAAATTCAAAAACAATTCAAAATTCTCTAGTAGGTTAAATGATCTAGTTTTATCTGTATAATCGGTAAATCTTTGGTAGATTTTTCACTGCGTAGAAAAATTCAAACAAAACAGTGTAAATCTTTTGACCACCCTGTACTGTAGTAAAAACACTCCTACAATACACCTTACCAACTCCAGAAGAAGCTTTTACAGCTCGTCTGACTATTTGAAAACCAAGGATCTGCAATACTGATTCAGAAACAAATATTGTACTTATTTTTTGGAATTACTGCAATATGAAAAGTAACAATGTGTGAATAGTGCCTGGATCTCAATTCTATTGTGAGTCGTTATCTCATCAGGTTTAACAGAAATTTTTGAGTGCAGGTCAGTTTTGGCTATATGGCTCAAAAGAAATGGTCAGTGAGATGTACGACGGCAGAAGAAAGGCTCAAACTGTCATTGGAGTGTGTTTTTTGAACTAATACCAATTTGCCCTGATAAAGTAAGGTTTTACCAAGAGGGTGTATTGAGTCATTCCCACAATTCACCACTTTTGTGAAATTTTTACCTCAATAGGTCATGTATCCACATAACACTAACAATCTGACTTTTACACTAATTTTAGCTCACACGGTGGCTATTACGTAAGGAAGTTTTGTTGCATGATCATGAAATGTCTTGTGGTTCTTAAACTTCTTGAACACTTTTTTATCCCTGAGTACTGACTGTGTTTTGGTACATTAGGCGCACATTGCAATGCATTGTGGGATTGATCCAAACACCCTCTGAGTAGTTACCTGTTTATAATCTTGATATTTAACATCGTATTTGACACAAATATAGATTTCCAAAATGGCTACCGATTATGGCCATTGAAAGGTTAGATTCATAGACTCTGGTGCAGTCCGTTAGATTGGTACGTCCTTGAGCAAAAAAGTAATATGCCTAATTTTTTGGCTAACTTCAATAGGCTGGATTCTCTCCTAATTTTTAGTTTTAATTTTCATATATGACTCACTATAGGATTAGGAGCCAGTACTTTCCACAATGTATCTTTTTGTTGTTTATTTCGAATTATTATTGCCATATTTTCTGGAATTGGTAGTAGAGCTTCAATATTCAACTTAACTGGAATTTTAAACAGGTCAGTGCGCAGGGGAAAACTAATTTGTGGACCTCTCTATTCCTTGTATTATGATTAGAAATAATAATGGAGTGTGACATCAGGTTATAGGCCTTGGAACTTTGTAAGCTGATTTTGGCAGGATTAACTTTGGTTTATTATTCATAACTGCTGATGTTAATATGATCATTTATGTCAACATCCAGTCCACCTCACCAAACACTAATGTCAATCTTTGATATCGCTGACATAAGTGTAATGCACTTTCCTAATGCTGTCAGCTGATTAGCCCTTTATTTTCTATGCCATTACTGAGATAGAAGTTGGGATGGCACTAATCCTAATCCTTTTGTGAGTCCTATCTGGGGATGCAACAGGGACTTTTGAGTGAAATAAGCTACCTTTTGAATGCTGCCAAAAGGTGGGCATTTTACCTGTATTTGAAAAGGGATTATGATTCTGTAGTTTCGCCTGTGTACGTGGCATAACCAGATTCTGAGCCTCCCTGGAGGGGGGGGGGGTAAAGGCTCAAGAAGTTTTCCTGATTTTCTGATGCCATTTTTCTTCAGCTCGCTGTGCTCACTGAGCCAGGTAGACCGATATTTTTGGCAGTCTGTTTCAAAATTATGAAGGGGGGGTGGGGACTACTGAGTGCGGCCTGGGCACCCACAGAAATTCATTATTTCCTTCTCCGTTCCCTTTCCCTTCGCTTTCTCTCCCAGCCTTCCCTTTTTCTTCTCTCTCTCCTTTCCTGCTTTCCCTTTTCTTTCCCTTTTCCCCCCCCCCCCTCTTTCTCCCTCTCCTTCCCCTTCTTTCCCCCTTCTTCTTGTCCCCCCTTTTTCCTTCTCTATCCTGAATACGAATATACCTAACAGAGATTCGAAGGCAAGTAACTTAATGGATTGTTTGCAGCGTGCAGCGTCTGGTACGGTACTATTATGATTAATTCCACTATTCCCTCGACTGATCGAGAAGCAGTTTCGTTATTCAATACATTTCAATGTATAACCCCAAGTTTGAATTTGGCGGCTATTTTGAAATCAATGATGCTCACACGTGCGTGTATTTATCAAAAACGCCCTTGGAACACGTTTTAGTACTGCAATTACTTTTGCACATAAGCCAGGGAATAACTTAAAATGACCTCACTTTTGTACACTCATTTGTTGACCATATAGGTCGAATTTGCTCAAATTTCAATGTATTAATACATTCTTTGGATACTTCAAAATCTAACTGATTTAATTAAAATGTGTATTTTCCTCTTTCAATATCACAACAATTGAAACAAATTTGGACCAGTTTTTAATTTCTCAAACTCATATTTTTAACAGAATAGAATCTGAATATGACATTAATTTGATTTTAACTTATGTCCTTAAGAGAATGAAGTTTTATTGATACATGGTCAAACCCATAAAGTGTTAGTGTGAGCCGGTCCTAATAAGAATTATATTCATGTTAGTCATGAATTGAAGCACAAAATTGGGTAAAAGTGCCTGAATTTGTGCAGGATACCTTCTCAAATAAACTATAGGTGCTCAAGGTGCCACGTGTCGGCTAAGTCATTGCAGCCGAAACAGACCTTTTTCGATAACGCTCGAGTGTTAACAATGGACATCAGCTTTGCTTCCGATCTCTGTGAGGTATAGTCGTCTCGCTCTATCCCCATTTTAGTTCTCGGATATCAATCAATCATCAATCAATCAAAATTTATTTTTGTTCAGCCATCATCACATCAAACAATGAAATACAAGATATGAAATTGCAGTAGCAAATAAAAATTGATTTCACAATAGAAATCATGATTATCAGTTTATAGGATATATAAATTATAAATAGTGATGAACGAGTCACTGCTAACCGCTAAGCGTGAAAATGCATTAACCTCACCTAACTTTGTGGACTAACGACCCCCCAAAAAAAAAAAAACAAAAAAAAAAAAGGGGGGGGGGGGAAAAAACCAAAAAAAAAAAAGAAAAAAAAGACAAAAAAGAGAATTACAAATCCATACAAAAAGACAGGACAGACAATACGATACCAATTACATTGGACGAAGACAAGACCATCCGACATCAAATTCCAAGGAGAAGAAAGTACAACAAGTAAAAAGACAGAAAATTACGAAGTGATGACAGCACTATACGGAATTGATGAGACTCTTTTCATATTAACAAAAGAAAATTTTTTTTTTTTTTTTTTGAGGAAGATAAAGTTGGGGAGTTTTTTATATAAGAAGGCATATTGCCCATAGTAGAGGCGCTGGAACCATCAGGGTATTATTAGCAGTACGGTATTAAATGGTTCTACACGGGGTAAATTTGGGCTTGCCTGGTCTCATAATGGTGAGTATGAGTGAATAAAAAGTTTAAAAAATCCTGATCAATACGGTCGTCCGTTAGAAGGTTATAGTTGTATTGATACATGAACGGGGCAAGCTGAAGTTTATAATCATTAACCTTCAACGTTTAGCCGAAGAAAATAAAGGGTCTGGTGGGGCCAGCCACAGGGAGTTAGTACATGTCCTAATAACTCTTTCTGGAGAATAAAAAGTGAGTCCAGACTCAGCATTTTAGCATCAGCCCAAGCTATGGCTCCATATGATATATAAGTAATAGAAAAAAATAATAGTGAATTATATATGGAAAGTGATTTTGAGGAATAAATTGTCCCTAACTTTTGCTGATAACCCCGTTGTATCTAGCCATAATTTTGGAAATGTCTGGGTATGGGAATTCCAGGCTAATGTGTCAAGAAGGAAACAAGGAATTTTTATTAGTACTTGCTGAATCTGAGTATTTCTAATTTAAGCATCTAGTTTTAAGTTCTGGCTTTTCTTAATTAATTTATTTTTCAAAATCATATAGTTGGTCTTTTTTATATTCAGCGATAATTTTGTTTTAATTTAAACCATTTGAAATAATATCAAGTTCTTTATTTACTATTTGTTTCAAGTGTATTAGAATTGGGATGTGAAACAGTATATTTGTTTCGTCCTGCAAATAATAACGTGTGGTATTTCGAACAAGTGGAAGGTCATTAATATATGAAGGAACAAAAGTGTGCCCCAGGATAGAAGCCTTGGAGGAACTCCACAGTGTTAATGTTTCTGTTCATGAGAAGGTGTTATTAAAACAAAACCCGTTGTTTTTCTTTTAGATAGGTACTTTTCCTTATCCAGTCATTAGCAAGACCCCGGATACCATACTTATTTAACTTGTAAAGAAGGATGTAATGATTTTGGTATCGAAAGCCTTGGCTAGATCTAAAAATATACTCAACGGTATGAAGTTTATTATCCAGATTCTCAGCTATTTTGTCAATAGAGTTCATTTATGGCCATATGCGTAGATCGTTTAGGCTTAAAGCCAAATTGATGAGGGGTGAGAAACTGTTATTTGTTATAAAGTTATATATACGAATATAGACGACCTTTTCAAGAAGTTTTCGAATGGATTGAAGAAATTGAAATGGTCATAGTTAGAAAAAATCGTGTTTGTCGCCTGCGTTGAAAAACAAAATTTTATTGGTATAACCATTTGCCCTGTTTTATATTGAGACGGGGGGGAGAGATATGGGAGGCTGAGGGGTGCGGGGAGGAGATGGGAAGAGAGGTTTGTCTGTAAGATGAAATAGGTAGTAGAAGGACAAAAAGGGAAGGTGAAAGAGAGAGTGGAGATGCGAGAGAAGGACGTTGGAAAGTGATAGAGGAGAAAAAATAGGTGTAAGCAGGGGGATGGTAGAAGTGGGTTTGGGGAAAAAGACAGGAGGAGGTGACTATTTGATAGATTGGAGGATCAAGGGAATAGGATGGATGTGGGGCAGAAATGGGTTGGGGGGGCAGGGAGGAATGGGAAAACAAAAGCGGAATGAAAATAGTTGAAGAGGGGTAGGAAGTACGTGGGAGTTTAATTGGTTGGGGAACAATTCCAGAAGTAAGAGCATATTAAAAATGTGTGATAAAACACTACTAATGTTGTGATGTGAATAATGATTTTTAAGGAGGTTGTTGCCTAATTGTCATCAGATGCTTGCTATTACTATTTTTTAAATTCGCTGTTAATTTTTAAAGTTCATCAGGAGAATTTGGTCTATGAACAGGGTAATTGGTGTTATTTGTATGCTGCAAAGGGAGGTTTAAAATCCATTGATGGTTCAGGAATTTTGGCACGAGTAATACCTATCATTTGCAAAAAAGTGTTAAAGTTTTCAGCTATGGCTCCATTGTCAGTGATCCTTTCACCCTCGCTATTGTTAAAAAATCAGGAAGCTTTGCTTTCTTATTACTGTCCCAATAATTGTTTAACGTTTTCCACATTTCCCTTAGTATTAGCTTTATTATTTTCAATTTTATGGGTTATGTAAGATTTTTTACTAATTCGCAATAAAGAATTTAAGTGGTTACGATATTTGGTATATTTTAGTTTAATTATCATCACTTGGTTTTATAATATATCTTTTATATAATTATCTTTGATTTGTATTAATTTAATAAACCTTTAGTGACCCACGGTTTTGTTTTTGGTGAAATTACTTGAAATGGTTTTAATTTGTAACTTGGACAGTAGAAATGTGTCAGGAGTTGAGTAGAATTTTTGAGATGAATTGGTTGTAAGGCTTGATCTGGGTCCTCTGTACTAATAACCTGTTTCCAGTCAACAAGGGACAATGCAATTAATTCAGGTCTTTTATGTTATTGGAGTTTGAACTTACGGGATTTAATTAGTATGTGGTTTTAGTTGAAGTAGGCCTATAGTTTTGATTTAGTAAGGAAGACGGAAAGGATCTGAAAGATTCAGTGACCAAAACACCATAATTATAGGGGATGAAATACATTTGTAAAAATATTGTCTATCAGAGACACACAGGTATGCCAGTACTCTAATGTTGGATGCGAGTTGGTCGATCGAGACTGGACTAAGTCCATAAGAATAAAATACATTAATAAATTCGTTAACTCTGGAGTCTTTGTCATGAAAGAAGATCGATGTTGAAATCCCCCATTATATACACGGTCTTCTTTTCCCTAGAAATAGTGTTTAAAGTTTTTCCCCAGTTGTGGTCTATGCAGTCAGAATAATCACGTAAATCAGGTTGTAGATAATGGCAAGAATGGTGTTTAATGGAATGTAATGGACATTTCAACGAATATCGAATCACAATCATTACAATCAAGGTTAAGATCGGATCTAAGGCGATAATTTAAGTCATAATTGATGAAAGAGAGACGCCACCCCCCCGCCGATCATGTCGAATACAAGTTCAGATGAGTAATCCTTCAATGTCGATAGGGAGGAATAGTCTCAGTGGGTAAACCATGTTTCGGAGAAGCCATAAATAGGAAAATGGTGCTGTAAACAAGATAGATAGTTAACGATATTATTGGAATTTTTATTGAGACTTGCGGAGTTGGCATGGTATAAGGATAATTAGATGTAATTATTAGAGATGGTTTGTGTGGTTAATGTTTTCAGCGTTATAGTAACGGCAATTGATGTCATTAGTTTATATATGATTATCATTGTAAGAGTCGTCAAAAGGATGTAAAGAACTGTCGAAAGCAAATGGTTGGAAAGTAGGAGTAGATTTAGAGTCGGACATAGCGAAACACAAAACAATTAACAAATATACTATACAAAAAATATGAATAAAAGTACGTCAAGATATTTATAGAATTAGAGAAAAAAAAAATATTTTAAGGCATAAAAAAACAACGGATATAATTAAGTACAAAAGCGGAGCTTGCAAAGTATAGCTCCCAGATGTCACAAAATTCAATTAACCCAATTTAACGGAATGGGTTTAAAAACATCTAAATAATAATACTGGGAATCAAATATTTAGATGAGAGTATATAATATACATACATAACTGCTAATTCCTTCTTGTACACTGCAGTGGTAATAATTGAATGAAAAAGGCAGGTATGGTAAATATACGCAACGAACGTAAGACCGGGAAGGGTACAATGCAGGAACAAGGAGCGAAGTTAGTTAATTACCAAGAGATTAATCTTAAACAATAATAAATTGCTACATGAGGTCACAAAATATAATCTGTACACTGTTAATTCCTCATTGTACACTGCAATGGTAATAATTGAATGAACAGGGCAGGTATGGTAAATAAGCACGAAAGTAAAAACCGGGAATGGTACCATGCAGTAAACAAGGAGTTAATTTTTGAAAATTAAACAACAAGGGATATAGATTTGCAAATGTGGTCAAAAATATATTATGTAAGAATATTATTATTGATTTCCCCAGGTGTGTGTATATAATCCAAA
>JAMKCH010010823.1:0-29431 GCA_023653785.1 Ophioderma brevispina
ACATTTAATGAAATGACCTTCAGCTATAGAAATAGACTCCTTCGCAATTTTGAGAGCAGTGGTTTCTATAGTCGGGTCGCTTAGCGACCCGACAAAAAGTGAGTTATCGTAGGGGGTGAGGAAATTGGTTTTTCGGGAGTCAAAGGTCAATAACAAAGGTTTCAACTGATTTTGGTAGGTAAAGGTGTCTTAAATGCTTAGTTCCCAATGTAGGGGGCACCAAAAGTCAACATCCATTGCATTCAATGGGGCTTGACCTTGTTTCCCCTTACTTCGATAAGTAAGCAATTAAGACGCTCAAAACTATTCCTTATTTTTATCCTATGAGCTCCATCTATAATTTGCACCATTTTTTGTCCAAATCGGAGTAATTTTTAAATTTGACCCCTGTACAACTGAAAATTATCCTTTTTATTGATTATTGCTGTTTTTAGCCTATAACTCCAAAACTTTCGGCCGCTTTCAAAAACTATAGTACAAACTATACCTTTTTGGAATCCTTATGATTAAACTATTAACTTGGTATACTTTCAACATGATTGGATCAATTTCAAAATTTGACCCCTGTTATTGACCTTTGACTCCCGAAAAAACAATTTCCCCACCCCCTACGATAACTCACTTTTTTTGCTAAATGTTGACACCCATACCTACCAAAGCAGTTGTAATCAGTTTCTTTAAAAATTTTTCACAGATGAAACTTACTTTAGGGATACTAATATATCCTACGCACAAGTAAGATCATATATAATTATGTTCAGAGTAACTGTGTAATCTGACAACATCAGTTGTAGCTATTACGATTTTTGAGGACATATATATTCTATGCACAAGTAACATAACATATAATTATTTTCAGGTTAACAATTGTCAACCAATGTCAAAAATGTTCAATGTTTAGCGGCCAAAAGAGTGAAAAATATGTAGGGGCGAAAATAACCATTACAAATATTGTAATATGTTCTTTCTAGAGTAACACTATCTGTAGTTTCATATCTTGCCACCTAGAACCATGTATCTTTGGTCGTTTTTGAGAAAAAGGTGGATTTCTTGCCATTTTTTGTTTTTTTTGGTGACAAAATTGTTTACCTCCCTTTCCTGATATTTTGATACTAGAATTAATAGAAATAATGCCGTATTTTATCATTTTTATTACTTGATAGCATACTCTTTCAAATAAAAAGTTTTACTTGAATTGATTGCATATCCATAAAAACACCCAAACGATGAAAATAAAAATAAATATATTCATTACAGGAATAAATTAACGTATCTAATCAAAATGTCGCGCAAAACCTACTTCACAAATAAATTTAACTCTTATAAAAACAATATTAAAAACACGTGGAAAACTATTAACAACATCCTTGGCAAAACAAATAAAACCTCCAATCCTACATACTTTATTGATGGTTCTACGAAGATTTCTGATCCCAAGGACATTGCGGAGAGTTTCAACAAATTCTTTGCTGAAATTGGCCCTAAATTAGCTAGTCAGATTCATTCTTCATCCAGCTCCCATGATTTCCTAAAGGCACCCTTTGAAAAATCAGTATTTTTCAATCCAACATCACCCAGAGAAATCCTCGATATTATCTCCAAATTTAGGACTGGTAAGAGTTCTGGTTTTGATGGACATTAAGTCCCGCAGTAGTTAAGTAAAAGAAATTCCACCTTCATATGTTACCCACTTGCCCATGTCTTTAATCTTTTCCCTTTCTACTGGTGTTTTCCCTGCTGATGAAGTTGCTTAAAGTTTTCCAGTCTGCAAGAAGGATATCCGCATACCTTTTCCAATTCCCGTCCTATTTCACTTCTACCGGGTTTCTCTAAAATCCTCGAACGTCTGATCTACAATAGGCTAGACAACTTCTCTCTCCCATAATATCCTTCACCCCCCCACTCAATATGGCTTCAGGAAAAACAGATTCCACGACCTGGCTCTTCTTGACTTATGCCACAAAATCTCTTCCGCTCTCTCAATGATCATCATACCATTGTTATCTTTCTTGATCTCTCAAAGGCTTTCGACACAATTGATCATTCTATTCTTCTAACCAAGCTCTTCCACTACGGTATACGCGGTACTCCCTTAACGCTTCCCTTAATAACGTTCCAATCGTCAACAATTTACCGGTTTTGATTACTCATCAATATGGTCGTTATACCTGTTCAATGCGTGTTCCCAAGGTCTAGACTTGGTCCTCTTCTTTTCCTATTTATGTGAATGATATTCCTCATATCTGACTTCCTCTCTTTGTACTTTTGCAGATGACACCAACATCTTTCTCTTCAATCCCAACTTAGATACCCTCATTAAACACTTTCAACACTGAAACGGTTCATGTGCATCCAAATTGGGTTTTTAAAGCTAATAAGCTCTCACTCAATGTTAAAAAAAAACCAAAAAAGAAAAATCGTATTCCCCTCAATGAAATTCATAAAATTAAAAAAAACATACAATTGATAATACTGAAATAAAGTTAAACAGAAAAACCATTTTAAAAAAAAAAAAAAAAAAAAATATGAATTGGAAAGACCATATTTCCAAGATCACAAACCAAGTCTCTAGGAGTATTGGAGTTCTTTTAAAAGACTTAAACAACACACTCACCTGATATCTTGTTCACTTTATATAAACACCCTGATTCTTACATATATTTCTTAAATGTAATATGGATTGGGCACATCCGAACATTACACTCATCATCTCATTCGCCCTGGAACTAACTAGTCAACCCACCCTGTAGGACTATTTTAAACTTCAAAAAACAAGCAATCCGTATTTGCATTGGTTCTCCCTATTTATCTCATACCAAGCCATTATTCCATAAATTTAAACACTTAACCTATTCGATATAAATACTTCAAACAGCAATCTTCATGGCACCGCTATGTTAATAACAACCTTCCAAAATCATTGAAATTTTTTTCTTTAAACACAAAGACATCCAATTTATAACACAAGACATGCCAACAAAATTCATTCCAATTAAAGCTATTTGAATTTAACTAAATACTCAATTTAAAAAACCTCGGGGTCCTAGGATCTGGAATTCGCTTGACCTAAACTTACAATCCTCAAAATCTGCCAATATATTAAAAAAAATCTGAAAATCAACTTATTTCTAAATACTAAATTATGCACATATTTTTTAATTTTTCAATGTTAAAAAAAAAAAATTTTTTATTAAAATATTCTACTGACGTTAATCAGTAACTTTCTAGTGTTTGTACAGATAAACACTTAATTATAATTTCATTAATTCATATCGGGACGAGCGAAAGGAAAATTCTCACATTTTAGCCTAAGACCTCCTGTAGGCCCCAGATCGTTGCACTATTTTGATTTTTTTCATACAGATAGCTCACATCAATTGCATCTTTACTTCTATGTTTACCTTATGTTTATTACATCAATGTGATTCCTCATGTTACACATTCCTGTCCTGTTTTGTTCTGTCGGTGTTTTTATCTGTCTGTTCTGTCCGTTCTTGTTTTGTCGCCACCCTTGCTGGCTCACAATAGGTTATATCTCCACTGGGGGGGGTCCTCAATCCTAAAGGTCACTTGATCGTAAGGCCTCTCCCACACCCATCTTCCTCCATTTTTTCTATACTATGAATTATAACAACTCTTCGATATCCTATTGATTTAATACCCTATCTAATCAGCTTTGTTAGTATGGCTAATATATAAGGTTAATTTCTTGACTTCATTAGCCCAAACTTTTCATATATGTCAATCTGTATTTAAACAATTGTATTTGTAATTTAATATCATTATATTGTGTTTACTTGGTTTTGTTAAACCAACTGAAGATGTGGTGAGACTAAAATGAAATTGAAACTTGTGAAAAAAAAAAATGAACTTGAACTTTGAAAACATTAAATTTTCCGGAACAAACATAGTACCAGAAAATTTGTTTGAGACTACCACGAAATTGATATTTAAAGCTTGGTCACATTGAATGAATGAGGTCAAAAACTGAAGTTATCATGTCCACATCTAGCTTCAGAAAACAGTCACCTCATATCATGTATTAAAAATCGACAATGCTTTGTTAATACAACCTTTTCAAGAGCGCACGCAACCTCGGTGTCATCTTGGAAAATGATCTCCAGCATGGCAATTTACAGGAAATAACATTGTCGCTCTGCTTCTTATGTGTTGTACAAGATAGGTTCATAAGAAATTGCCTTGATTACATCTACTGAAATCTAGTTCACGCCATTATTAACTTGTCGCTTGACCACTCTTCTCTATGGCCTACCGGACTCACAAAAATAGTTAAACTACAAGATTCAAACTCTGCCACCTGACTTGAAACGCGTACTCGACTCTGTGAAACATATTACCAACAGTTCCAAAAAATTGCATTGGCTGCGTGGTGTTTAGCATTATAAGTACAGCTATTAGTCTAACTTACAAAGTTGTCATCCATGATTGGCACCACTTATCTTAGGAACTAATACAGAAATCACAAACCATCTCGTGAATTACGGTCCATCTTCGCAACTATGAATCTTGTATTCTTTTTCAACTCTTTCATATGGTCATGGCACTATTCTCCAAAGCTCATCCGAACTCTGGAAACAAAACTTCCTTTTCACATTAAAAATTGTCAGACTGTGGTCAGTTTAAGTCAAGTCTAAAGACACATCTTTTCAAACTTGCTTTTGATGATTAATTTACATGTTTCAGATTTATTTTGTATTTTGTAATTAAAATATTTCTTGTTTGTTGTTGTTAGTTTAGCGCTTTGAGACCCATCGGTGTTGTAAGGCGCTTTATAAGCACTGTTTTATTATTATTATTATTGTGACTTGGGCTTGCCGCTATAATGTTCCGGCATTTTTGGGAAGGGGCAAACAAAGTTAACACGGGGGTAAAAATTGAGAACTGTCGCAATTGAATTAATATGCATGTCAAATTACTCGCCTTATCATACGCAATCTAAAAAATGTATAGTTTGTTATAGATCCGACTTCAAATGAGGACGCTTTGGCCAAAAATGTCCAAAGGTCAATGCACTTTCAGTCAAGGTCAAATTGTTAATATAAATCGATTTTAAAGATGTGTCTAATTATATGTTTTCGTGCATGACAAATTAAATTTTGCAACTTTTAATAGTTCAAATGTAAGTCTTGACCTTGAAATGCAAAATGGCGGCTATTTCAGGTTTCAAGGTCAAGATATGGGTCTTTGGGTGAGAGACAGCCAAATTGCCCCCAAAAAGGGGGTTTTCGGGTGACAATTTTGCAAATATTCCCAAAATGGGGTCATTGGATGAAATTTGTTCCAAAAAATAGGGTCTTTGGGTTAAAATTTTCCACACAATTATGGGTCTTTGGATGATTGTGGTAAAATGTTCAAAAGTATGGGGTCTTTGGTGCAAATTTTCAAAAATAGGGTCTTTGGGTGACAACGATGGTGAAAGTGGAGGTCTTAACAGCCTTACATACGCGTGGACTCAAAAATGGAAGTGCCCCCAGGTCAAATCTATAAATGATTCTAGATGGCTCCAAAATGACAAAATTCATTACTCATTCAGAACAGTTTAGATATTGTTACGACGTCTCGTGGACGTCAAAGGTCAGAAATACCCTTTAAACACAAATAAATGCCTTGTGCACAAGTGATCTGAATTTAATATAATAACACTGATTTAATGGTTTTAACTAGATTGGTTCAAGAATTTTGTATGTCCAAAACACAATTACAATTCAATAATGATACATTCAATGTTAAGTTTTTACAGTCTCACAGTTCACTTATGCGACGACTTATTATAGAAGCGTTGCAGTTCAACGATATGTCCTCACATCGAAGACTCCAAAATGACAGCATGCAATTCTTATAAAATCCACGGTATATTCCATGGGAGTCTTCTCCGTCCTGAAGACAATTTTGTCCAGCAGTTCAAGACGACGGGGTTGTCCCTCGACGACACTAATATTTTGTAGCACTATAATCCTAGAGTTACCACCAAAAGCTGCGTCGCAAAATGTCCACCTTTAGGACCACAAACTGGAATCCTTTTTTATCCCAAAACCGAAGCTAATTTTGCCTCAGTTCAGCAGACAGTTCAGCTTTCAAGCTCCTGTGGTATCCAAAATGTAAATAAATCCTGGCACTATATACTACACCGATCTACCATTATTGCAGACCATAACTAGCTCTAACTTCTAGCTACTTGCTGCCGGCTGGCAAAAACTAGTATTTGCCTAAAATCTAAAAAAAAAAAAAAAAAAAAAATAGATATTGCCATATCATCGTGCATAAATATAGCCCACCACTGACCTATTGAGTCTCACATAAATGACACCATCTGCATTGCATCATCTTACATTAATGGCATTATGGGAAACTACCTAATTTTCCAATCTGTTTTGATCTCAAAGCATAAACAACTTGACTCATTTTCTAAATTTAGCATTTTGGGGACATTCCGTTCATTTCTTGCACAATCTCTGTCCAGTAAATAACACCTGTGTGATCACAATATAGCACTAGGGGAATTCCCTTTTCTCGTCCCTAATAAACAAAGTACTTTTCTCGTGAGAATTTTTTTCTAAGTAAATTGAGAAATAAAGAAAATAATAGTTTAATCACAAACTGGAGGATATACTATAACAATATCATAACATAATCAAAGTGATTGATATCTACAAGATGGCATCCTAGATGGGCGTCCAATATGGCTGCATATGTCAATCAGTAAAGGTCAGTAATTCATTCACGCTATAGAGTAAAGATATTTGTGATTTTTGGTTTGATTGTGACTTCCAAAAAATCCCAGTAAGGCTATCTTTTAGGTCATTGAGTCGTTATTCATCAAATATCCCAATATGGATACTAATGGAAGCCTAAAACCTACCAAACAACCCTCAAAAACACATACTTCTAGACTATTAGTGATTAGATTTTTCGCCGCTTAGCAAGTACCATTTCAAGCGATATTGGATACCCACCTTAGCTGACATCTTACATGTATCGATTACTCTGATTACTTAATGATATGTAAACTGATATTGATTTACAGGGATTTACACAAACATTGCAGTACTAGGTTAAATACATGTATAAGTTATAGCCATCTTAGAGTATCGGAAGCCATATTGGATGCTATAATGAAAGAATTTATTATCACATTTTTGAAAAGTATTTCTTATGGCTTTAATTGATTTCTGGAATGTCAAAACACCAGGAAAGACACCGAATTTTGTGTTGTCTACAAAAATATTCAAGGTTTCTCGTCTGGCACCCATTGGATTCAGAATCAGGAAAAAATGGTCTACAAACCGCTGAAAAACATATATCTAATATCTAATAAAATTAGGTTGATACTAGTCACCAATGAATATGTAGCCTGGACTAATTTGGAATAAATTATCAAGTGATGTTGTTTTTTTTTATCACAGGCTTATCACAGGATGCCTCCGTCCAACACCAACTGAAAACTTATACATCCTAGCAGGAATTGCTCCACCAAACATGTGAAGCACCCTATGTCTGGACAGATACCTGCTGCCAATCACCTTAAATCCAGAGAGAGTTTCTTAACCAATGTCCATCCTCTTGAAACAGTCTCTAAGGAGTTTAAGAGAGTCGCCTTGTGGAAAGAAAGACTTGCCATCAACCAAGTAACATCTATTGCTATTGAACCTGTTGAACCTGGTGAGCATCTCCCACCTGGAGCTGACTCCTCATGGGCTGAATGGCGATGCCTCAACAGATTGAGAACCAGAATTGGCCGATCTACCTGGAAGCAGATCAGGACACTATCTGTGGTTGTGGAACAGCACCACAGACAATGGAACATCTCTTGGTCTGCCCATTGCTGGAGCAACAATGCACAAACAAGGACCTTGCGGAATTCAGTGAAGCAGCCAGATGTTGTACTCATCTCTGGCTGGATCATATTTGAGAATCACAGTGTTTGTACACGATAAGAAGAAGAAGACCTTGAAATCCGAACTGGGAGCCATGAGAAAGGGGTATGGCAAGTGCTTCCATCAATATGTTTGCATAAAGTACTTGTGAACCAAAATTGACAATTTTAACCAGATATGCACACTCACATGTGATGAGTGTACTACAGTCCCCACTAATTTCGAAATTGGTGATGTTGCTTCGAATGGAAATACAAGAATAATATGGAATACACTAACTTACACTGACGTGTGTTTGCTTTAGTACATTTTTCAAAATAAATACCAAATCCGAACAAAAACCAGGGCGCTCTAGTTGTGCATGTTTCCCAAAAATGGTATATATATTTTTATTATTAACTTGAATTTCGCGGTTCTCGGCTTTCGCGATTCGCGGCGGTGGTGGGGGGGGGGGGTGGTTGTTTGGTTCCGTACGGAACCTTATCAGACGTCACCTGTAGTGTTAGTAAATTTTTGTCACCTACCTAGGGCCCCTGTTTTTCTACCCCAGGGCCCCTTTGTAACTATAAGTCAACTTTATTGACCTCCCCAGAGTCCAAGGTCCTAATGGCCACAGTGTCCCTTCTCAACTACACAAGATACCCTTTTCATCTGGCTCATCAGAGACCCTTCCCAGCTGCCACCGAGCATCCTTCTCAAGTAACTAAGATTCTCCTCATCTAACACAGGTGCCCTTTCCCAACTAACCCAGGGCATCGTTACTTCTGCACTACCTCCACATCCCATACAAAATACCCTTTTCCATCTAAATATGGCCAATTCCCAAATACTCATGGGTCTCTTTCCATACAACATGATCTTTTCTGAACTAACCCAGATTCCCCTTCCCAATTACCCCAGGTCCACTTCCCCAACTATCCCATGGTTCTCTTTCCAAACCACCCCAGTGTTCTTCTTTCCAACAACCCCATTCCACGCCTCTCCAGCACTCCAGCACTGAGTTACTAATACTTCCAATTGAAGCATAATTTAGTTCTTGAGGTCCCTTTTGGGAAAATTTATTACCTCAGAAGCTTAATTTGGGCAGATTTTGAGTTCTTAAGCCTGCATATTTCCTCCAAATCCATTTTCTAAGGCCCTAATTTAAAAGACAAAAATTCAGAAGTCGGCCACATATATCCCTACCCAAAAAGGTTGAGTGCTCTGCTCACCCCCTCACTCTCATACTCTCACTTTCTCTGATTCTTTATAGCCCCATATTTCCAATCTACATGTAAATAGTCTTCCAAATACCTAAAAAAAATAAAACTATATTGACAACATGTCATGTTTAAGATATCAGATTTTTTCTCATTTACAACATTTTTTGGATTATAACGAACTCTATCCACAGCATAAGCAAAATTATTTAAATTTTATATATTAGTTAGCAAGAAATAAACATTGTCAATTATGACAATAAACAGTATAGGCCCATAGCAGGGAAGCTGCATGGAGCAGAGCACTTAAGTGGCCAAGGACAATAACATCACACAACACAATATAGGACATGATCACATCTGTTATTCTGCTATATGCCTGTGTAATTGCTTGGAATGTTGGTATTCGTGGCAAAGTTTGGAATATTCTGGATAACTTGTATAATAATGTTCAATCATGGACCTAGTAGAGAAGGACCAACAACGCGAAAACCAACAATTACCTAATTCAATTACCCATTCATCTAGAAAAAGCTAGGCACTCGATGTGCATTCATGTGCATACACCGAGGCCGCCTGTGATCTATATCTCTTTGCCGCGATCGATGCAGTGACTACTCAGGAAAAGCTGTCCACAAAACTTTGTAATTTAACCGGATGTTGTGACCCCTGACTGTAGGGGTTTTTGGAAAGTGCATAGTACACTCAATGTTTTTTTGGCAAGTTGTCACCAAATAGAAGAGAAACTATTTCAGAAAATACCGAAAACCCCTCAAAATCCGTCAATCCTTTGTGGAGCTACCACTGTAGAAAATAAGCTTGCATTTTGGGTGATTTGTGACCCGTAATTGTTTAAAATCTTGTGAAATAATATGAAAATGTTCCGATCACTTCCGACTCTTGAGAAACGGTGTTATGAAAGTTCAATGTACCTTGTAACAAAGTATAACTTCTAAACTGGTGCCCAAGCGCGCCCATACGTGTAATTCTACCTCGAAAACCCACCAAATTGTAATATTTTAACTTCCGGTTATGTTGAATTTGTTTACCGTTGTGGCTGTTTGATAGCCGATACCATGTCGAACTGATTCCAACGTCAGTTTCATCTGAAATATGAGTGTGATAAGTCATACTTTATACCTAATTAAATGTATAAATTATAAATTAATTAGCCCTCGTCTTCCGAAGGAGGGGGGGGGTGTTACTCTCTTCTATTCTCTTCGCCCTACTAAAACCCCATTATTCGGTGTCAAATGAGTTAATGTAATTGCCGTAATTGCCAATTGACATTTTATGCTCCGTTTCATGCCCCCATAAAAAAAAAACACTACCGGGGTATAGGAAAGGTAAAGGGTGATTGGGTGTGGCAATCATCCCCCCCCCCTTCGGGAGGGAAATACCAACACGCCTAGTACGACACAGGAATATCACAGACATTTGATTTTAGTTGCAAAAGATAGCAGGTCCTCCTCTTTCCTTTGATACCAAAATGAGTACCAACATACTAACATATCATAATGACGTCGCGTCATAATGTTTCTATATGATGGAAAATGTTTAAGTGTTACAATATTATTTATGAGCCAGTTATTTTGCAAAATATCAATGTTTCTTCCTATATGCAGTATTTTCATAATTTATTACCTTTGACGTCACAGTGACGTCACCATTGGTTTCTGCATATTTTGATACCAATGGAAAGAATAAACTCTAAGCTATACTGTAGGTACCAAATTTATAGGAATTGGATGTGCAATAAAGAAAATTCAAGCGAAGGCCAGTCAGCCCTCCTGCTGAGATGGTGGTTATCGCATTACCTTAAGCCGGTAAATGGGATCATGGTGGGATTTAATAACAAAAGGCGGCAACGTGATAGGGTATTTGAAACTAGTGTGTTGTTGGTCCTTCTCTCTACTAGGTCCATGGTTCAATGTAGTGTTAAATTTGGTGATATTGTTACTGACTTTTTTATGTGGAGGAAGGTGTGATACAAGGCCGTGTTTTATCACCAATTTTGTTTTGCATCTATATAAATGAATTAGCAAAAATGTTACAGGCCCATAATGTCGGTACCCGCATCTTTGATGTTAAGATTAGCTGTCTTTTCTGGGCTGACGATGTTGTCTTAATTGCTGATAACGATAAAGATTTACAATTTATGCTTGATATTGCTGGGGAATTTTCACACAAATCAAATGTTCTTGTCATTGGTAAAAATCTTAACAATAACAAACTTTGGAATCTTGGCGACAGTCAAATAACTGAAGTTGATACTTATCAATACTTGGGTTTTCGCATCTCCATAAACTTTTCCGACAATGCTCATGTAAATGATTTATTAAGGAAAGGTAATAGACTCATAGGCTACATAAAGTCTATCATTAATAACCACGATGGCTTTAACAGAGTTTATTACGGTAATGGGCTTTGGAAGACTTTAGCGCTTCCATCAATTAACTATGCATGTTCGGTCTGCACTTACAGCGCAAGTGACTACAAAAAGTTAGAAAACCTTCAACTTCAAATGGCCAGGTATATTTTAAAAGCATCACGAAATACACCAGCAGTTGCCTTACTTGGAGATTTGGGTTGGGATAGCACTGAAAATACTCAGTCATAACAAGTACTTTGCAAGGCTGGTCAACTTAGAGTCTCATCGATGGCCTAAGCTCATTTTAATGCAATTTATGTTATTCACGATCGCCGCCATAGCTCAAGGTGGAAGTGGCTTAATGATGTTAAAAGTATTCTTGTCGGTTGTGGTCTTGACCATGTGTTTTCCCTTGCTCGTCACGGTCCATATCCAATCCACTCTGGTTCAAGAGTTTTGAAAATATTAATCGCCTAAAGCGCAGTACTGACTGGTACGAATCAACTTGTAAAAATCATCCAAAGCCAACCAAGCTTTGAGAGCTATCTGCTTGATAAATTAGATTTCTATGGTACCAGCCTCAAGTTTAAAGCTAGATCAAATACACTTCCGCTTGAGGGAAAATGTGTTCATGGGATGTCAGCAATACAGGTGTCTGTAAGTTGTGTCATGACGGTCACGAGGATGTCAAGCACTTCTTCTTTTTGTGTCGGGCCATTAATGATGTCAGGATTGACAAATTTAAAAATCTTGAGCATATTTTGAATGATTCTGGCCTGCATTTTGTTTGGAGTTTTTTTCGTCTCTGGTAATATTGATGTCAAATTATACCTTGTACTAGGAGGTGATTGTTTCAATTTTTTCCCCATGCTCCCAAGTGACCTAGTTGATCTTACTAACAAAATATTTGATGATTTTTCTAAATCATTTCTGAAAGATGCATGGCATGTTAGAAATCGCTTGAAGTCAGGTACACACAATTAATTTGCCGCTTATGTGTATATTTTTACTTGATGTTTGTGACCTTTCAAGTTTTGTAAATGTAATACGTCTATAAATTGCTTATGCTTTGTTTAACTGCTCTATTTTTGTACTTCAGTGCATGCCGCATCCAGTGATCAGTTGTTGCATGTTGGTGTGCATCTGCCTTCGGGATTCTTTTTCAGAGGCAAAACCGGAAGGATGGCAAACCAAAAGAATGGATGAGACAGTCATGTGGATTGTATGCCTTATTTGGTTGTACAACTGTTTTATAGACTTTATATCGTTTTATTTAATTTTTCATTTTGTTGTGTGTGTATGAATGAGCGAAGAGTGTGTGTGTGTGTGCATGTGTGTGGATGTGATTGTAATAGGCTAGTGTCCTGTGTGTGTGTGTTGTGATTTTCTGTGTGTGTGTGTGGTTGGTGAGGTGGGTGTGTGTGTAGGGATGTGTGTGTGTGTGTGTGTGTGTGCGCGAGTGTATGTGTGAGCATATGTGTGGGTGCGCGAGCGTTTTGATTTGGGTTTTTGGCCTGTTGTATAATTACTTTATTTCTTAATATAGTTTTGTTTTGTAATTGTGTCTGAACGCACCGCCGGGTAGGCGTGTGCCACTGTTATAAAAGTGTATATTCAAATAAATAAATAAATACGGGATAATTTGACACGATGTATTATGGGATATTGGATTTGATTACTTGATTGTTCTGCAAACCATTAAGACACCACAAATTAGGTGATAAGCCTTATGAGATTAGAATATTTAATCTATTTCACCATATCCCATAACACAATAGATGAGACCTCAGACTGCATGTACAAATTGTGTTGTTACACTATTTTACCATTAGTTTGGATAATTTGACACAATGTATTATGGGGTATTGGATTTGATCCCTTGATTCTTCCACATTCTTTAGTCCACAATGCAAGTTGAAACCATCTCACAAAAAAGGTAACATTCTGGTCCAATTAAAAAAAAAACAACAACTTATATACTTCTTAGTAAAACATCTAAAATGTTCTCTGTTATAAATCATCCCCAAATGCCTTCAGATTCCCAATAGTTTATATTTTATTCACCCCTGTCTCTCCGAGCACACTCATTATATGTTTCCTCAATATGATACCCCCCATTTAGGAACATGGAATATTCCACATTGGTAAGTCTCTAGATGTGCTTCATTTCCTGAAATAACTTGCCTCAGAAATCATCCAAAAATCCACCCTTTTCCTCCACCAAAACACAACACAAGCCTTTCGGCCCTGGGAAAGACTTCAACACATAACATATTCAATTTATAGCCCCAAATACTGCTCCCTCTAACCAAAACCGTTGACAGAAGTTTAATTTCCACTCACAATGCAAAAGGCAGTACCTACCCTCAATACGTGCACACTTACTGTCTTCTACCCACACATTTTTGGACCTTCAAAAGTAGACAATTTTAATATACAGACATACGTCTGATAATCATGCACCATACCAAGGTCATCCCGTCCACTTTTGTATTTTGTTATTGACCTTGAAGGTAGTTGCACAGCCGGAGTGAGCCTTTTGTAACGTGTTTTCAGTTTTGTTAATCAAAATTGCGGGATCTATGTATGGGGAGCATTATTCACCTTCTGCCAATCTAGCTAATTAACGTTTATGATATGGTCATTTTTTTACCAGAATTTTAGTGGCGATTGGATACACGTACTTCTACAACTGGCTTAGAATTACAAATGTTGTGAGACTCAAGAGACATCAAAATGGATATTACACTCCCATATGGCGCTAACAACAACTGGAAAACTTTTGGAGGCAAAACAGTGTACGACAAACTTAGGGTAGGCCGCCGAGCTAATAAGCATGCCAAATGGGGCTACCGTGTTCGGATTGAAAGGGCTCCCATACTACTAATACTGTGTCTACTATTACTTTTATCCATTTTATCGACGACTTTGTTTTCTGTGGCTCTTGATCAATAAAAGAGTGAGAATGAAACGTTGCAGTTTTTAACAATTTTTACGAGCTTATCCCAGAGTTATTTTCGGAACTAGAGATGTTACCTGTACAATTATAGATGTTGTGGCGCATCCCCCGGTTCGCATCGGGGGGGGGGGGAGAATGATGGGTATAGACATGTGCACTGTTAAAAATAAAACTGTAAAAAAACAGGGTTTTGACTGGCAGCTGGGACTCAAAACGTGCAGGGAGAACGTAAAACATGGGGCCCGTAATAAAATACGAAACCATTGCTGGGAATGTAAAATTTAACGATTGGAACTTAAAATAACGACGTGAAACCACAGCTTCAACGGTTTTGTTGGTTTTGATTTGTTTAAACAATGTTATAATTAAAACGTTATTGCAATCTTCTCAGCACAATTTGAAGTTAACGTTAGCTATGACCTCAACAAACGTTGTATTTTAGTCCAGGCTATACAGACTCATTGATAACTAATATCAACCTTGTTTTATTAGATATATAATATTTGAACGGTTTTAGACATTTTGTATGCTGATCTTCAAAATGTTACATAATGAATTTAAAGTTTAAAAAAAAAAACTTTGAGCATTTTTGTAGAAACGCAAAAAAATCAAAATGGCCACTTTATGGTGTTCAATCAAAAGTTGTAATTTTTTCGGCTGTCTCGTTAAACATTCATTGTGTCAATTAACATATGAGTCTGTAACCATGCAATCAATTAAATGCAATATGCCGCCAATACAAGAAAGTGTCTGATCGTGATCAACTTTTGATTGCAGTTTGGGATTAGGTATCCTACCTTGGTGTTTCGAACAGTCAAGAGATTTAAATTAAAACAATAAGAAATATTTTTCAAAAATGTGATTATAAACTCCTTCATTATAGCATCCAATATGGCCTCCGATGCTCTAAAATACCTCTAATTGATAAATGTGTCTAAACTAGTACTGCAATTTGTATAAGTCAACCAGATCAGTTTACATATCATTAGGTAATCAGCGCAATCGATACATGTAAGATTCCACCCAAAATGGGTATCCAATATGGCCGGAAATGGCACTTACTAAGCGGCGAAAAATCCGATCACTAATAGTCTAGAGATATATGTCTCCTTGGTTTTGGTAGGTTTTAAGCGTCCGTTGGCATCGATATTGGGATATTTGATGAATAACAAGTCAATGACTCTTAAGGTAGCCTTACTGGGATTTTTAGAAGTGATAATCCAACCAAAAACCAATCAAGATATATATTTAGCCTACAGCGTGAATGAATTACTGGCCTTTACTGACTGACATTTGCAGCCATATTGAACGCTCATCAGGATGCCATTTTCCAGATATCAATCACTTTGATTATGTTATGATATCCTAATTGCTCTGAATGAGTTATAGTGATATACACATGCATTACAGCTCTTGGCTATATGTAGTAATGAATTTTGCCATTTTGGAGCCATCTTGAATGGTTTAGTGATTTGATTATCAAATTATTGAAAGCTATTCATAATGGTCTCAATCAACATATTGATTGCTAAAGCATAAGTATATATACCAAGTTACCATTCTACGATCAAAAGTAGATAAATATCAGATGCTTTGTTGTATTGGCGGCCATATTGAATTTCTTAATTAGGTGGTTAACGAATCATATTTTAATTATTCACAGTGGGTGTTTTGACTGGACAGGCAAAATAATTACAACTTTTGAGCAATTAACAGATGAGTTTTTAGTGTTTTGGTGGCCATTTTGGATTTTTGCGTTTCTTCAAAAATGCTCAAGGTTTTTCATCTGGCATCCATCGGATTCAGATTCAGCAGGAAAAACTGGTCTAGAAACCGTTGGAAAATATTATAATATAACAAGGTCACATGGTCTGTAGCCTGGACTATTTACGTAACCACGTGGATGTAAAACATTTTTAGGCAAACGATTTACCGAGAAAAGACAATAAAAGGAGGCAAAACATGAAAAAAAAAAATATCTGTAACAGCGTATTTGCCTCATTTGGCAATATACACATATTCAAATGTCATGTTAACAGTATTAATTAACATGAGTAATTTTTTATACATGACCTTAGATTCGAACCAGGGCCTTAAGATTAGAAGTCTTATACCTTAACCACTACACTACATAACTTTACAGATATCGGATGGTAAAATTGAATACATGAACTCTTTTTTTCTAAATTAAGCAAAACATTAATTTATTAAACAAATATACAAAAAGTAGGAATCGAGTTCTACAAGATTTTTTAAAAACTATTTATTAAAAATAAAAGAGAAAATAAGATCTTGCATTTTTTGAATGATGTTACGGCATTATTTAACACATATTAGAAGGCAAAAAGATTGTTTATTTAGAGTATTTCTGTTTCCAAATTGAAATTTTATGTTAGATATCATTAATAAAGCGTGAACATTGTTGAATAACCGTGGTTGACCGTAATTTAAAAGGTTAAGTCTGGTAAAATTAAGAACATTTTTAATAGTGTGCAAATCCTAAATGCATGGATATCTCATCAATAATGAAACTTCTAAATAACTTGCAAGGGCCCTTGGGTTTGTTGAAGGCATGCTGAAGGGATTTCAATGTACTGGTACATGTCTTGAACTGTTTTGATGTTGCACATAATTTTCTGTTATGTTCCTGTGCTTGGAGAATTAATTGTTGTTGATGAAGGATTCTGGTGGTGAGAGGATGCATTACCCATACGGGGAATGCATCCTCTCACCTACTGATTTTGATGGTTTTCATCATACATCCTCATGATAATATTTGCTTAGTGCATCGCCAGCTTTCACCACCCTTTGGTACGGTATTCACAATACTTTTCGCCTTGTACGAGTGTATTTATTTGATACGGTCCGATCCGGCCTATAACACGTATTTTTCGAGAAAAAAATAAAAGAAAATCTAATTAGTATTTTGAGTACCATTAGTGCCTAAAATTATTAATTATAGGAAGATGAAAGAGGAAGGAAAATAATGCGCCCTGTGTGGGGGTCGAACCACCATTGCAGGACTTTTAAGCGACTGCGCCACGCGGGATTTTTTTGTTAGTGTTGAAAATATAATATTAAACCTTACCTACTAAATTGTTTAAAAAAACGCCAAAAATTTCTAAATTTACACTTTTGCGTAGCGAATAATGATTCGATTGTAAAATTACTCCAAATCGGTCAAATTTGGTATCAATTTGAAGAGAAAAGATTGTTTGGGTGACGTTTCCGAGCATCCGAATGCTTCCGAAGACGAAGAAAGAACGCGCAACAAAACATGTGATCTAACATGTGATGCTCTATGACGTTCATCGTGACGTCACGGGTCATTTAAATAAAATCATAAAATTCACTTTCTTGCTCAGATGTATGCTGTTTCGTATGTTTTTCAGCGTTTCCAAACCATTGAAACCATTGAAACCATTCTAAGGCGTTCTATGTGACACAATGTCAAAATGTTGGCTACATCATAGATATCTGGGGCATTTTAGGTCATTACCTGGTATTTTTCTACGAAAGTAACAAAGAGTGTTCCGTCAAAGCCCTAGTCGTGTGCTGCGCCACCTACGGTGGTTCCGGGAACATTGCGTCTAGAGGGTACTCTTCGGTACATTACAAAAATAACGGTTAGTGTGTGAAGCACAGGTGAATATGCCCTTCTGTATTTGGTATTCAACAGGAAATTGCTCGGAAACAATAAAAGACTGAAATGTTATTTTTAAATAAGTATTTTACGGTTTGTTTTTACAACAAACTGAAAATATTACAGGTACACTTAAAAAAAGGAATGTCTATATTGGTGGACATGTTTATTAAGTTGTGGTGGTCGCCAGTGCTTTTTAATTCTCTACACATTCCCCAACTCTGTATTAACTCACCAAATTCTTTTTTTTTTACAATATACTGTAATTTATACCGTATTTTGTTCGTAGAATGGAAGCACGTATTCCGGGCCTGTATAATTCTGTAAAATTTATATTTTTTTCACAGTGTAGTCACATGTTTATTGCGGTTCCACAATGACAACATTAATTTCGAAACCCTTATTTCTATTTGGTTTTTAATTTTGCTATTAATTTGGTATTTTTAGAAACCACTCTATGAGAGTGAGAAGGTTGACCAATGTAATTCCTTTACACCGGTGGTGAGCATACAGGGTCGTGCATTTACGGTGATGGATAATTGACATTAAAGGCTGACTCAGATTTTGAAATATAATATTTTTTCTGTCTATTAATTGCAAATAGTCAACTAAAGTGCTTATGTATGAATAACAGTGCCATAGGATACTGTGTAAAACAAAACATTCTAGACCCAGAAGTTGTGATGTTTTCTATATGAAGACCTGTCGATCTTAACTTAGCTAGTTTCACAAAGTTTTTTTTTGTCGCTAATTACTAAATTGGTTTTTTTTCCTTCCGGACTTAGGTCGACTGCCGGATTCTTTTTTATTTTTGAGAATCTCCTGTCACATAAATTAATATCCTTCATTTTCTTCATGTGCAAAATCGTGAACTGAGAATCACAAGGTTCTGACATTTTTCGGTTTTTGTGAGATCTAGAAATCACATTTCTAAGCTTCAGGTAATTTTTCTGTTTGAAGGTCCCACATTCGGGAAAATTTCTTTTAATATTTGTGAAGTTGTGAACTGTTAAAAGAGCCATATCTCAAAATGACCTGTCAGTAAAATTAGAACCTGTATTCTAAGCCTTGATAGTACATATAACATATATTACATCATATCTTAAAGGCTGGCGATAGACCTGTGCAATAAGTCGACTACCAGGGAAAATACTGCCCTAATATTGACATATTACACGTTTTTTTTATGCAGAAATTTATATTACCAAATTATGCTCTTCCTACCATGGTGTTACAGAAAATCTATCATGAAACATGACTGTATCACATGCTCTTTCTGTTTCTGCCGTATAAATTTAAGGTGCAACGAGATATTTACATATCAGGTATCCGTAAAAAAAAATCGAAAGTACTGATTTTTACCCTGATGTAAGATGACCATAAAAAATATCCCGTTAAAGGAGTAATTAAGCTGAGAAATGTTCTTGGTACTCAAATTTGGCTTTTAAATTTGTATAGCGAGCAAATCGAAATTTAGCCTCGTGTTATAGAAATATAAGCAAATCAAAAAATCACCCTTTTTCTCTCTTTTAAGACATTCTGTAGCCAAACATAAGGTAAGAAATCACTTGAGTGGCTAATCTATATGAAATTACATTATGACACAATATTTGGGTGCCTCAAAATCTCTCGTGCACCGTAAAAAGGAGTTAGGCCTTCCAGGCCTGTGCTGATATACCAACTTTAGGAAGGAGGTCATTATTTTATTAAGCCAGGGTAGGAGAATGGAGTTGAAAGTAAGCGATGGGGGGGGGTGTATTTTTCAACCAATGGAGAGAGGGGAACATCAACATTTTAATGCAGAATTTCGCAAAATTGGGGGGGTGCCAAGTTTTTGGGCACTTGAACGAAGGGAGAACGCGAATATTTTCGCCAAATATTTGAAAGCCCCCATTCACCCTGCCGTAAAAATGGTTCATCCTCCATGCACGACTCATGAAAATTAGGCATAGCATGAAAATCTTCTATAAGAGGAGCAAAGGATTAAAAGGATTATACAGCTTTATCCGAGCGTAAATAATGGTTCATCCTCCATGCAAGACCTCATGAAATTAGCCTAGCCTGAAATCTTCTATAAGAGGACCAAAGGATCACAAGGATTATACAGCTTTATACCGCAAAAGAGCCTCCACTCCAGTCTAACTCATGAATATCCTACACTAAGGTAAGACCTAAATAATGGCTTCTCCCTTCGATTCAGTCCAAAAACTTTTTTTTTTTTTTTACAGTTATTTTTTTTAATTATACACTAAATGTTACATATAGAACTATAATACTTACATACTGCAGTGACATTGAATCCTTCTAACTCTTAATAGGCATACCAATACATTTACAATTGGTTTTAAAAACAATTACACATTGCATTTACACCTGTGTTCATTTCACACTTTTATGTGTATGTATTTTTAAAACCCAAAGATTGCTTTGTTTTTGCAAAATTTTGCTTCTCCAGTATAGTTCATTTAGAAAATATTTAAATACATTTAACTGCTTGTTTTCAGTAATTTTCAAAAATCTCGATTTGTAAAGAGTGAAAGCTGCAATGGTAGGCCTAATCATACTGTTTACTACAATGTTTAGCTTATTTCTGTTGTTTGGTTTGTTTCCAAATACTATATGTTTTATGGATATTTTAGGACAGGGAAAATCATTTAATCTGACGAATGACTGAAAATCTATAAAAGACTGAAATAGTATTTTTAAATAAGTATTTTACGGTTTGTTTTTACAACAAACTGAAAATATTACAGGTACACTTAAAAAAAGGAATATCTATATTGGTGGACATGTTTATTAAGTTGTGGTGGTCGCCAGTGTACTGTAATATACTGTAATTTATACCGTATTTTGTTCGAAGAATGGAAGCACGTATTCCGGGCCTGTATAATTCTGTAAAATTTATATTTTTTTCACAGTGTAGTCACATGTTTTTTGCGGTTCCACAATGACAACATTAATTTCGAAACCCTTATTTCTATTTGGTTTTTAATTTTGCTATTAATTTGGTATTTTTAGAAACCACTCTATGAGAGTGAGAAGGTTGACCAATGTAATTCCTTTACACCGGTGGTGAGCATACAGGGTCGTGCATTTACGGTGATGGATAATTGACATTAAAGGCTGACTCAGATTTTGAAATATAATATTTTTTCTGTCTATTAATTGCAAATAGTCAACTAAAGTGCTTATGTATGAACAACAGTGCCATAGGATACTGTGTAAAACAAAACATTCTAGACCCAGAAGTTGTGATTTTCTATATGAAGACCTTCGATCTTAACTTAGCTATTTCACAAAGTGATTAGTATATGGCAAAGCATTATGTATATGCAAAACAAAACACGATTTATGTGAAAATTAGTGCGCCTCCTCCGGAAATCTCTGAGTCAGTCTTTAAACAGCTTATTGGAATAAATTAATTTTAAAAAGTTCGAGGTTAGTATTCTGAAAGGTTAGTCCTACTTGAAGGTGAAAATTAAATGTAAGGGGTGAGAAATTTCTCATGGATGGGCCGTTCCGTCACGTCTACGGGAAATTTTCTCACCCGTTACAGCACACTTTAAGAGTATGTTGGAAGGAAAAAGGTCCAATCATGTAGGATTTACCCTGGTTTAAACCTGGGTCTAAAGTTTGATTCTATTTGATCCAATTGTTCCAATTGTACTGGGATTCATAATTGATTCTGATTTGTGTCAAGAATGATACTATGCTTAACTTTTGTGAGAAAGAATTACATTTGTCAAAAAAAATAGACCAATCTCTATATTACCCATTTTTTAAAGCTTTCAAAATGATTGCTTCTATGAGAAGATTCACACTAATAACAATCAATTAATCAATCAATCAATCAACAAAAACACGTGATTATGGGATAGGAATGTTTTTATATCATCAGTGCTACTCTTATTTTTTTTTAAATAAGCAAAAATGTACGCGAAATCTCTCTAGTGTAACCCAAATGCATAGAGTCTGCATATACCATAAAGTGGGTATACAGGGTGTATCAAAAAAATTGTGCATGGAATGCTGCTGACCTGACACTTGCTCGACATATTAATTCAACCGTAATTTTCTGACATAATTGTAATACACATTCTTTACACTATTATTTCTGAAAAAATGAAAAGCCTATTACTTCAAAAATGAAGCAGATATGGAAAATGTTATGCACCTCCCATTTTCCCCCATTCCAATGGAAGTTTACAGAGGGGAAAGCCCATTTGTTGTAATGAATAGATATCTCACTTCTATTATCAATAATGTTCTTCCTAAAAGTGGTTTATGTGCAATGCATGTTAAAGGTTTTCAAAAACAAATATTGCACAAAATGAAATCGTTATGTATTTAAACATTTGAGTTAATAGATTTTTTTTTTATTTTTTATTTATTTTTTTGATTTATTCTGGACGGAGTTTTTTGCACAGGATATTCCCAATCACGTTTTTATTTTTTTTTTGGATGTCACGTTTTGAATCAACTTGACAGAAAAATTTCATAAGAGTTTCCATAACAATATTTCAAAACTGTTATTAAGACACTTTGATATTGCTCTTACGGAAGCTTTTACGTTGTCAACATGATGTCGACATGGCAAGATAAAATATCAGCGAGTCGATTTAGTAAAAGTGGATGTTGACATTACGAGAAAAAATATCAAGTCGAGTCAACTTTGTAAGGTGATGTTTACATGCGACATCAATTATCAGGTCAAGTGTAACTTATCAAAGTGTTATGTTGACATACTATATAAACAATCCCGCCAAGTGGTTAATAAAAAGCGGATGTTGACATGACACAAAATTATCAAGTCAAGTCCACTTAGTGAAGAGTGAATGTTGGCATGACGTCAAGCTTCAATGGTGCAGGAGAGATTTTCAGGCATCCATATTTTTTGTCATATGGAGTGGTTTCATATAGATGCACTCAATAGTTTACCTATATTGCTAAGGAAATGTCTTCTTAAAAGTGAAAACAAAAATTATGATTTTTATATGCTTATATTTCAATATAAAAAAGGTGATTCCAATTTGCTCCTATAGCGAAATTAGAATTCACATTTTTTTGTAAAATGGAGAAAAGAATTTCTCAGCCAATCCTTTAGATGGGGATATTTTTATCGAAAAGCATTAACATCAGTGCAACAAGACTTTACATTTTAGGAACACCTGAGAGACTTATTATTGGGGAAAACTTGAAAAGGTGTGAACTTCATATCTAGCGCCTCCTAAATATAAATTAAACTCAATTACATTATGTTTTTAAAGTTTCGAACACATTTCTTTCTTGGAATTAATATAGGTCTCGTCGTAATGTGACAGTTTTTTATTCTGCACAAATTAGAGACGGAACGTCTTCCGTCTAACGATCAGTCATTATAATGTAGATGTATGTCAACATTCGGTTTACTAAGTCGAATTTGCCGTGATCAGTCATCCCGGGCGATGAAGAGTTAACAGTGTCAGCAGCTGCTGTAAGGGCCGCTTAAATATTGCTCTCAGGGCCGCCTAAAAGGAAAAGGGAAAAAAGAAGAAAAAATTCACGCCATTGTATTTGTTTTTTCCAAGATTTATAAGATTTATGTTTTTCGCGAAGTCAAATCTCTGCAACATGGTTCCCGGGTCTAATAAGATCGTTCGCAAAACTGTAACCGGAGGCCTGAATTAGTATTGAGGTTTGACTTTAGAAGTTGTATCACCTTAATTTGCTGTGAAAATGGGGTCATATGATTTCCTGTAGGGTGAGTTATAAAAGGGGGCTTGACTTTTTTAGATCAAAAAAGGAGTTAATCGAGATAACACGTAATGACCAATGTTTAAAGGGAAAAATTAATAGTCAACCTTTTAAAATTCAGAATACTGGACAGTAAATTTTGGTAACACTAAACATTTTTTCTTGTCAAATACGAATTAACACTAAGGGGGAATATGGGGTTGGAGGGGCTAAAAAATGAATATTTAAAAGTTAAAATCAGGAAAAAATACCTTTCTGACAACAATCGGAGCTTCCGTTCAAAAGTTATGGTCGAAAATGTCGCCTCGCGACTGAAATTAACCTTGTGAATTTATTATGTATTTTATGTTTCATCAAAGAGGAGATAGTTAATTTGTGAAGCTTTAAAAATTTATTATATTGAAAAAGTAATAAGCCTTATGACTTAATTTTCACAATATTAATGTGCAAATTAAATACTTGTTTGGAATTGATAATTATTTTAAATTAAATTTCTAAAATATAATAAAACAACAAAAAACAGTGTTTAGACTAAATTGTCGATAACTCAAAGTAAAAAAAAATTAAAATAATTATTTAAAAAAAAAAAATAGTGTTTGAAAGCACTTAATAGTTCTTATGGGGCTAGTGGAATTTTCGAGTCAATAAGTAGTCCTATGATATACATTAATTTACTTTTGATCCCATCATTCTATGATTAATAAGGTTTTGGAAATCATGCCGCGCAAGAAGTCATATCGTAAAAATTAACTTTTGACATAGCAATTTTGTCTAGAAACACTATTTTTAAAAAATTTTTTTAATTATATTTTAGAAATGCAATTTAAAATTATTCAACACAAAGCAACACTTAATTTTCATTAATATGTGGATAATTAGAGGTCAAAAGGTTAATTACTTTTTGAGATTAAATTTAAAAATGGATAAAAATTAAATATCACAGTTGAGGAAAGCATAAAACTACTTAAGAAAAACACAATAAATTTCAAGGTCGTGAGGGACATTTGCGATCATAACTTTTGAAACAGAAGCTCCGATTGTTGGCAAACAAAAAGCAAAAGAAAGTAATTTCCCTTATTTTTAACTTTGAAATGTTCATTTTTAGGCCCATCTAACCATATTCCCCCTAAGAGAACAAGACATTCCTACTCCGTCTGTGGACACGAGGTTCCATGGACCTCCCCTACGGAAACCACTTTCCCGAAGGAATTTTGCACGACATTTATGTAGGGTAATACGACAATATCAATGCGCAGATGAAAGGCAAAAAATTATTTTTCGATGGAACAAAGGGAACACAAATTAACACGGCCTCTTTCCACAAATGATATGGGAAAAGTCGGGGGAAACATACATAATATAAAAGTCTTAATATGGGTTCTAACAAGGTCCAATCTACCAATATAATATAAATTTAACTATGTAATTTTTTAAGATGTCATATTTTTGATAGGTGGAATTGTCTGCCGTGTAACTTTTTTAACATTGGTTTGTACAGTCGCGGGCCGAAGTCATCGCTATCAACATGTAACGGGTTAACTGAATATGTTTAATTCATTAATATATCAATACCTTAACCGGACAAATGTTCATAATTACTTGTTTTACTTTATTTTTACTTGGACACTCGCGTTGGTAGAATAGGGGTTCCTAGGACCCGCACTAATTATCCAATTAACGGGCGATGGATATTGATAGTTTGTTTTTGAAAAGATGCAGTAACCAAAAGATAGACAAATACAAAAAAGTACGAGTCGGAAAAAAGTACCATCGTTGGCCGTAAAACTGGCAACATTTATTTTGCGGGGGCCCCTAGAAGCCCCTTTATCGCTTTAGTGTTAATGACAGAAAAAATAACAAATCTAAGCAAATAAGCGGTGCAAGGTTGTCTATTTTGTACAGGTAAAAATAAAAAATTGTGACACCATTTATATTGTTACTCTTTTAATTAAATATCAGTAGGCCTGGAAAATTAGCTTCCAATGCACTTGTCAGTCGGTCTAAAGCCTACTTTGGTTTCATACTAACAATGGCAGGCCAGGTGTTCAAGCTCTATGTATTAAGCTCAGTCAGTTATGAGGTCACAAGTGACACAATTGATAAAACGAAGAAATTGTGTAAGAGGTCAAAAGGCATGGATTTGCACAAACACAGAAGACCAAACGTTGCTCTTTGTTTGATTCCCCAAAAGAAAAATGTTTTTCGCTATGTTAAAGTATAGGGGGAATTCAGTTCCACCTGGCAATCATGAACTAACAGTGGTTTCGATTTCTCCAAACAGATACGCTTCACGTGCACAGACTTTTTTACAGATAAGATGCCCCTTTATGATTGTCAACTTTAAATGATGTGGGGCTCCTGAATTTTTCAAGACCACACGTATTAATTTTAAACAGAATTTTTTTCAGTTTTAATCCTTGTTTTAAAACCCCCAAAAGTTATCATTTATTATAATATACCATCTGAGGTATGAAGTAGACTTTTAGAAATATTTCTGCAATATTTGTTAAAATGAAACAACTATTTAAGAGCCCCAAAAACGAAGTTGATTCAACGTTTTCTACCCAACTGGAGAAGTCAGCGCTGCACCATTGCTTTCATGTGAAAAAGAAATAAGCATGCAGCGTGCTTGCTGTCTCACTGATCTTGAAAAAGTTACAAACTTTCTCAATGCGGTAAAACTGAGTTCATCCAAGGTATGGTAACCGTGACTGTCAAATTCAACATGGTATTGTTACGTGGACACAAACAAAAATAATTAAATATATTCTCTTCATTCAATATCCGTAGTCTGGAAAACTTGTTTTTTTCGAATTTTGGGGTAACTTGTTCCACATGTACTCTCTGTGCACATATCAAAAGTTGTCGTGGAACTAGAATTGCGGTTCTCGGCCTTTCTTGGTTTTGCTGTTTTAGGTCGTTGTGTTGGTTGATCGGATCCACGGAAAAACCTTGTAGAGGCCGCAAGTGAGTGTACTACAATATAGGCAGATGCATGGCAGGGAATTTGCAACGGTCAGTTGAGATGACATTCATTTGGTTTTGTTTTTTATCCTTCCAATAGTGTTTGTGATAATTTGGAAAATTCAATTAACCATTTAAAAAAAAAAAAAAAAAGAATAGCACAGGTACAACTTGCAATCTTATAATCCATCTTTTCTACCAGACAAGATCCATTAGGCAAAAAAAGTTAGGCCCCCGCTTTTGATTTTAGCGCCATTTTTTTGTATGCAAGAATGAGAAAATTCATTTTGGACAAAAAAAATGCCTCACACATAGAATATTCATTTACAAAAAAATAAGCGATCCGTTGATATTTGTTTTTTATAAATTAAGAATGTGACGTAAAATATGGTATGATTACAAATTAGGTGTGTTTTGAGGATTCTGGGGATGGGACGACCCAAAAAGTGAGAAGAACCTCTCGTGGTCTATAAACAAAATTCACAATGACTATTTGTGACTTGGCCAAGATGTAAATTCAAAAAAACATGCATTTATACATAAAGAAATTGATTGTACAGTGTGAGTCAAAATGTTGTTCCCCAAATATCCTGATTTTCTTGCCAAACTGTGCAAGGTAGCTCTTAAAATTGCAATACTAACAGTACATTTAACAATAGCTTTCACAAGGAATTTTGAATTTTGCAATTTGGTTAAGGCAATCAATATCTGCACTCATTTAATAAGCCCTCAGATTTGCCGTGTACAAGATCTATTGATTGGTAATTGAAGCGGTAATTTCAAGGGTGTGTTTACACACTCTGGTGGATAAAAGGTAATAAATGCCCCAGGCCAGTTTAAAAGTGGGATAATGCAACAACAAGTGCAATTATATTGGAATGTTTTAAAATTCTTTAAGGTTGGAATTGAACTCATTTTTAACTAGTAAACTAAGGCAAACAAAAAGATATTGAAAAATAACCCATAAAAACCAGGTGCAAGTAAGTTGATACACCGTACGTGGCTAAAGGTCAAAGGTCAGACTTTTTGGAACAATTTTCTTTCATGATAAATATTATAATTTTGTCTTCACTGTGGTGATAAAATGCAACAACCAAGAAAGTTCTTTCTCGTGTTTTGGATCCTGGTTTGTGAATTACAATGTTAAAAAACATGTTACTCATCTTCTATGGTTTACTGTACTAAATTGTACAAGCGGCATTTCGGGGCCCTCTAAAAAGTGGGCCATACTTGAAAATAAAATGCATGAATCGAGGATTTGTGACATGTTGATTAAAGAAGTAATTATTTGTTTAATTAAAGATATAATAATATTCTAAAAAGATTACAAATATTTTTAATATTTTTGTTTCATGGGGAACAATCATTTTGGGACTCACACTGTATAATCCAAAAATACAATATTAACAAGCACACAAATTCTTATTCTACCTTAACAAATAAACCACACAACTCTCATGAATTAAAATAGTTCAAAGTTCTTTTTGGGTGCGCACTAGAGTCTGCAGAATAAGGTCCACATAAATCTTGGCGACACAATTCTTGCTGCTACAGTTCAACTAGTTTCGCGTTATCGCAAAAGTCCTTTTTCGCTACACCATGTAGACCGGCCGATTAATGAGTAAACTTGTAGACTTGGAGAAATACTGGAAGTATAACTGTAACTTAATAGTCCATACGGGTACTCAGTGCATTAAAGGTGAACGTCACTGGTACAGAAGAAAAGTCCTACTGGTATTTTAATGTTAACCTTTGTTTTTCCAAAAGCACCAAATTTTGTGCAGCTCTGACGATTCTGGTAACTTTCCAGAATTATATAAAATATAAGTAGATTTTATAAAGTACAAGTTCTCCAACTTCTGTTTGAGAGGTCTACACTCGGTGAAATCTCTTGTCAACTGGCAAGGAAAAATTACTTGCAACAGAATTCGTCCTTAGCAAATTTCCCATGATGCAACAAAACATGCGAAGACAAGTTGAAATTTCACAATCCTTTTCATTCGCTGGAACACGTTCGGAGGAAATCCACATCCTACACCTGATGTGTTTTGACATACAAATTACACAAGTCTATTGTTCATCATCAGGTGTGAAATCTTGCTTGCTATAGGTAAACAAAGAACCTCTGTACAGTTCTAAGAATGGAGAAGATAAGACACTGTGCTCCGATTCTCTGCCTGCAAACATCTTCTGACATGTTCTTACTCAGGAAGTTCTCACACTCTAGTCCACTTAGAACTATGTCGATCAGATAAGTCATGCTTATTGCACAACACCAGTTGCAGTTTTATATTAATTTTTCCAGTTCTCCCCACTCATAATTTATACGATTAAATTTAACATGATTTTAATTAATACACAAAAAATAATATAATATTCAGAAGTCTGTCACAAAACAATTTTTTTAAATAAACACGTTTCGTATTTAGGTTTTTGGGCTAGCTGCTGGAAACATTTTTGTTTGCCATATAGTTCATGAAATAACCTCCTGACCTGAAAAAACGTAAGGTTGTGATTTGGTGAGAAGAGTGGTGGTAATATGGAACAATTAAAAGGGTAGCTTAATGTGTGGTATAGGAGTGGACTTTTGACCAAAAACAAAGAAATCTGTTGTAAAGCAAACAAATAAACTCACGCACGCACACAAACACGTTCAGACGAGTATGT
>JAMKCH010010824.1:0-28831 GCA_023653785.1 Ophioderma brevispina
CTCGGCTTTTGCTCTCTATATTCAAAAGAATATAAGGTATATGGGGGCTGCCCAGCCTCATCTTTCAACTTACCTCACATGACCTGGGACCTGCACAGACCTTTGACCTCATTAACAGCTTAGGGATCTATGGACATCATGACAAGTTTGGTTCCAATTGACTCAACTTTTCATTGAGGTTATTGAGGTTATTTTATTTTTGTTTTAATTCAACCATTTTAGTGACACACATACTACATACAGTACCTAAACACGCACAATGCTGTGTTGGCGGCTCACCAAAAACAGTAGTTTAGCCACTTAAAAACATTAAAGACACTATCATGATTCACCCGAAGAAAGAGTCAAAATATTTAAAGTTTGCAGGAGTAGTTTAAAATTGAAGGATTAATTCTCATAGAATTATACAGACTTGACGGGAAAAGGAAAGAGAGGAGAGAAAACGGCAGTCATTCAAAGATAGACTCTCCATGAATTACATGTGTAACGTGTCCGAACGGACAGTAATGAATAAAAATCAGATTTTGTGATTATTTGGTTGCTTCTGGTCTTATCATTTGCAGGGGTATGTTTAGCGGTAGCCGTATCTTGTGACAGAATGCAAAAATCTGATTTTTGATGATTTTTTTTCAATTTATGATTAGCAAATCCCTGGTAGTGACCTTTTTAAAAAAGAAGTGGTCTTAAAAGACATTAGTACATTGCTCAAAGATACTGCTCCAAGAAGATCAAGAGCTGCGTAATGGTCTTACATGATACTTACTAACTGCCCTTATGTCCGTTGACCAAGGTGATTGAGGACGCAGAACGACAGATCGATTTACGATGGAGCAGCATGTTCAATCAAGTGTCTTGGATTTTAAGATGATTATATTCAATAACTAGAGAATCACACTCAGCATCTGGAGGCAGACAAAGAGCAGATCGTAAATCAGAGCGGAGATGTCTCTTTGATGTTGCGAATGTCCGAGTATGCATGGTTTTTAATGCACGGGTCAGGTCGGTTGATTTTGATGAAGCAATTGACAGTGTAGTAGTGGTCAGACGGCAAATGACTATGAGTTGAAATATGGGCTCACACATTGTCTTGCTTCCAAGTTATTAGTAGATCCAGAGGTGGTTTCCCGAGGGAGGTTGGGCCCAACACTACGTTGTTGCAAGTCATGCAGATCTAGAATATGGAGGGAAGGATTGCGCCTCACGGTCATCAGCAACGTCAACATGTACATTTAAGTATCAGTTAGGAGCAAAAGGCCACTACCAACTGTCAAAGTAGCAGGAAGAGAGGAGAATTCATCTACAAACATTGATGAGGTGAATTAATTTTTCTTGTCAGACTTGAGTTGTAGATTAGAATAAGTTGGAAGGGAGTAGGGGTGGTAGGAAGGTATGAATGTGACATTCATATTTCCATGGATGTTAAACTCGCAGGTATCGTTTATCCTTACATGGAGCTAGACCATCCCTAACGAGAGTAGCTGTACCTCCTCCTCTTCTATGATGTCGGTGAGAATGATGAAGCATATAATTAGGTAAAGTATCTGGATATCGGCAAATGGCTTACTACATGCGATCAACGAGACCTTTTCGTTTCAGTTTGTAGTCAGTAAGCTGACTTCTCCCAGCGGGAACAACCGCTCCTGCCCATGAATGTCCAAAGATTGATGACAAGTTTTGCAGAATTTTCTCCAAGGAAAAGAAGATCAGAAGCTGCGTAAGGTCACATGATACTACTAATGCCTTTCTTGTCGTTGTTGAACAAACAGAGTCATGCCAAGGCACCTTCAGCTACTTTTCTACAGCGTCTGAAGAAGAGGTCTTGAAATCCATCAAATCAGCATCGATCAAGTCTGCACCTTAGGACCCTTTACCAGCTGGTCTCTTAAAAATATGTCTTGATGATCTGTTACCAGTCATAACAAGGATTGCCAACTTCTCCTGTTTAGGCGTATTTCCCCAAGCTTCTCAAGCATGAATCTGTCATCCCGCTGCTTAAGAAATCTGGCTGTTGGACACCACCATACTCTCAAATTACGCCCTAATATCTAATCTAACATTTCTCGGAAAAGGTGATGAAAGAGTAGCAGTGGAATCAGTTGCAGATACCTCATGAAAGGATCTCCATACTCCGATGCAGTCGGCATACCGGCAATATCACAGTACTGAGACAGTTTTGTTACGGGTGCAGAATGACATGTTGACTGCTCTTGACAAAAAAACAAGAGGCTTGTAATATGGTATTTAATGGACGTCAGCGCCGCCTTCGACACCAGAGACCACAAACAGCTCCTAAACCGTCTAACTGAACGGGTATGGGATACTGGAAAAGCACTAAGTTGGTTCTCGTCTACCTAAGGGGATGCCGAACTACTCAATCTATATCAGTCAGAGTTGCTTTGTCAGATCCTGTGGCGGTAGATTGTGGAGTCACACAGGGCTCGGTTACTGGACCGCTTGACTTCAGCTTGTTTCAGTCCCTCACTACAGGATATCATACATAACTGCCCACGGTATTCCATTTGTTATTTACGCTGATGACACCCAGCGCTATACCGACTTTCCACCCTCGGGCTCGTGAAGGCAAAGCCATAAAAAAGTTGAACTGCCTGCAGACATCAAGATCCTGGTGTAAATCCAACAGCTGATTTACTGAACAAGAAGAACGGAGATGTTGGTACTTCGCTCTCACTTTAGTAGATCGGCTAGCAACTCTCAGCCCAACTATGATCCTTGGCATTCTGTATACATCCGTCAGCGAAGCACGGACCTTTGTGTCATCTTATACTCACATTAAGAATGATCAATCATATTAACTAGCTTATAGCAAAGCTTGCTTTGGGCTCTCAATAATGGAAAATTGGCAGCTTCTACAGTCCCTTGATGAAAAATCTACCATCATATTGGTCCACGCCTTTGTTACATCTAGGCTGGATTCCTGCAATTTCTTGCTTTATGGCCTTCCAGAAAGAGAATTGAACCAAGGGGTTCAGCGAGTTCAAAAATGCAGCTGCCCGTCGTGTCCTTAAAATCCCTCGACGAGACCATATCACACCAGCCTCTACCACCTGCATTGGCTTCCAATTAAAAACAGAGGGCAGTGTTTTAAGATCTACTTTTCTCACTATAAGGCCATCCACAAGCATGTCACTGCCTAATTCTCTGAGCTCATCATCCAGCTGTTTCACCACCGAAAACCTTGAGATCATCTCTTGCTCCCAGCTGAGTAAATCATCCAACTCCTCAACAAAGTTTCATGGTGATAAATCTTTTGCTTACGCAGCAGCACATTTTTGGATAAACTCTCCTTAACGTAATTCCGCTTAGCTCAGCCGCACTAGGTTCAAGTCAAACGTCCTGAAGACATCCTATTACACACAGTTTGGCTCCTGATATGTAACCTGTTTCTGAATGCAGTCCCATCACCATCTGTGATTTTTGTTTTCCGTCTTTTTCTTATTCTCTACCATCATCCAATCCGGTTGCCTAGGATAGTTGTTTTCAGCAGTTAGGTAGGGTTAGAGGCAAGCTGAATCCAGAAAGATCAAGACTTAACCCGATGTCGCTTTGGGGTACATACACCCAGATCCTCACCGCTGACGATTCAGGTTGTATCCCCATTGGTCTTATATGGGAGGGCAACGGGTTGTCTTCTCTTCTCATCTGTTGGTTTCACAATTATATATGTTCGAATTTCTATGAAATTTTAAAGTTATTTTGAAAAAATGTGTATAATTGATGTATATCATTGTTGTTTTTTTAACATTAAGGAATTATCTATTTTGGTATTGTCGTATTAATATTTTTTATATTTGCCTCCATTCATGTAACAGCGCTAGAGGGCCTCTGCATAGGGCCTTTAATCAAGACTGTTATATTATGATTTAACAAAACTGAAAAAAGCACTATAGTAAGTTTGATTGGAAAGGGCAAAACCAATTCTTGATCACTAATAAGTAATCCTCACGCTTGTTGCAGCCTCTGTTCCTTCCTCTGATGCAGCCTCTAATTTGCTCTTTAAAGTTCTTTTCAACTTTTAATTGTTCTTGTAAAAGAGCATTTTCTCTGTGAAAAAAGAAAAACTTGACTTATGAGGGAAGGTAAGTCAAAAGCGAAAAAATTACAACACTACTTTTTGGGAGCTAATTAATTGACTGTTGAAAATGGTCCCAATTTAGGGATTGTAATTAAAATTTTATACCCAGTTTGCCTTACCTCCTTGTATCACATGGGAAAATAACTTGGGCAAAACAAGCCTGATGTGGGATAGCCTAAGACTGCTAATTCAATAGCCGATCATGAAAAAAAAAACATCACAGGAAGCAAACTAATTTCCCAGAAATTCCCTACCATCTTTTATTTCATAAGTGAAAATTGCCTCCAAATTCCAAAGTTTCTCAAGAATGAGCCACCAATTTCACACACTTTTTGCGTCCCCGCCCCTTTACAGGCCAAGACAATTGGATCACGGTGTAAACTTATGTTGTCTGTTGATGTTTTTGTGTTCTGTTGATGTTGTAGTCTTGTTCGGTGATGTTGTAGCTGTTGATGTTGTCGTCTTGTTCGTTTTGTTTTTGGACAAAGGGGTTGTGGTAACATTTTCAAATCAAACTTGAATCATAGGTGATTTGTTGAGAGGTCAAAGGTCACATACCAAGGTCAAAGGTCCTGTGCGGTCAAGTTGTAAGATAGACTGAAAATGTGAAAAGTTGGAAGTTCAATTGGAACCAAAATTGGTTTATGGATATTACATGGAAACCCTCATTTGTATCTGAGGTCGGAGGTCATATGAGGCCTATCATTCACAAACCGCGATGGCTGGTGACACTAGCAGTCATTTTGAGTCATGTGACCAAAAGTAGAAGGATAGCCTGAGGTAGCAAACAAGTGGTCTAGTAGATTGAGCACCAAAGGTTAAGAGTTCAAGTCCCACTGTGGCCAATGTGTTGTGCCCTTGAGTAAGATGCTTTACCTCAATTATTCCCCTCCATCCAAGTATTCAAATGGATACTGGCAGGTAAAGACTCGCTGGAAAGGTAAAGATTTGCCGGAAAGGTAAAGACTCGCTGTAGAGGTGGTGTAGCAATCCTTCTACAGCAACATTATAATGTGAAGTCTTGCCCAATCGCTTTGAAAGAGAGATGGGCACTATGTTCCTGCATACACAGGTCTGCTCCCCCTTTATCCTTTAAAGAAAATATGTACATTCTGGAATAAACCCAAATTGGAAAATTTAACCTGACAATTCTTGTGTGTCCCACACTTTGGTTCATACCTTACAAGTTCTTCCTCCAACTCCTTCCTCTGTGCTTGAAATAACTTCTGGAATAAACCCAAATTGGAAAATTTAACCTCACAATTCTTGTGTGTCCCATGCTTTGGTTCATACCTTACAAGTTCTTCCTCTAACTCCTTCCTCTGTGCTTGAACTAACTCCAAAGTTTGTTCCAATTCTTTGTTGGATGTACTTAGTTCTTTGTGTAACAGAGCTCTCAGTACAGTAGGATTAGTTGGAAGAGCTGCAAAAAGAACAGGCAAGTGATTTTTTTTAAATAAAGTACTTTGGTTTAACTAACTAAGTAACTACTTACTAACTAACTACCTAGAGGCCTGACAAGGATCAGATGAATGTTTTTTTGGAGGGTCACAATCAATCTCAACCAAAGAAATATACCAAAATCCCGACCAAAATTTGGTATCAGACACTGCTCAAGGATAGTAGTGTAACAAAATCTATGTACATCTTCATTTAGATTTGTTGGAAAGTTATGAGAAAGTAATTATACTTCACTGACTTTTGCCCAAAAACTTTACATCTGACTCACAAACATAAACAGCTGTCTAAAACAACAGCATTTTTAGAAATACTGACTCACATGAGTAACTAGAATTTCGCAGTTCTCAGCTTTTGCGCTCGCTATATTCAAAGAATATAAGCTGTGGGCCGCCCAGTCTATCTTACAAATTGACCTCACATGACCTTTGCCCTTGGTACATGACCTTTGACCTCATCAGCAAATGAGGAATCCCATGTTGCACCTTTGACTCAAGTTAGAACTTCCAACTTTTCAATGGAGGTCAATTTTACATTTTTAGGCTATTTTTCAACTTGCCTCATATGACCTTTGACCTTGGCATATGACCTTTGACCTTGGCATGACCTTTGACCTTGGCATATGACCCCTGACCTCATAAACATGAGGAATCCCATTGCGCATCTATGACACAAGGTTGGTTCCAATTGAACTTCAAGTTTTCAATTGAGGTCAATTAAAAAAAAACCAACATTTTAGTGACACATACATACACACACACACACACCCTTACAAACACACACACACAACGGATTGCAAAGTGTATAGCTGGCGGCCCACAAAAAGCATAAAGTTTGGTTAACTCTTTTTTATTTATGTCAAGGCTAATCTAGGCATTAACAGCTGTTATCTAATTAGTAACGCTGACGAATTAGTGCCAAGGTAGCGATCAACCGCCCTTTTGAAACTCTGCAAGTCCTGGTTCGATGCTACATGAGCAGGAAGGGCATTCCATAAGCCTACAGAGAATGGGAGAAATGATCTTCTGTGGGAGACCAAGTTGGACCTTGGGACTTTCACAGCAAAGCCATGAGATCTGACTGAGCATCTAAGGCGAGGATCAACTGAAAGCAGCTCAGGTAGCAGCTGGCTGAGAAGATCTGGTGCTTGTCCATAAAACATGCGGTGGAAAAGAGTGACAATTCCAAAGACCAAGTGGTTGGATGTGATGAGTGGTGAGCTCACTCTCGGGGATACCAATGATGGAAATGGCATGTCTCTGGATTGCATCTAGTTTGGATAGTGACGTGGGTGTTGCTCCACACCATGCTGAACTTGCATATTCCATGTTGGATCGAACCATGGATTTATATATAACAGCCCTTTCAGTTGTCCCAAGATAGGGTGCAGCTCGACGGAGCAATCCTAGTCACTGACTGGCAGTTTTAGCCATTTTGGTAATCACAGGAGCCCATGACAGGTCATTGCTGTTGGAGATGCCAAGTAGATCGACCCTGTCAACCTCTTCTAGAGTTGTTCCGAAGAAGTGGAGACTTGGATGGCCTGTTGCAGCATCAGGACACTCTGCTATCATAGACACAAGAATTCCTTAAAACGCATTTATTGTCTTATATTTTTCTATCCCTCATGTGTTTGTTTGGAGTCCAATGTGTGTAACTCTGCCTGTAAATGCTTGGCTTGGGCTTGGGTAAACTGACAACATCGGTATGAAACAAATATAAGATATTTCGATCACACTGGGTTTCACAATCACCGGGCTTGAATTGACCCGATGACCTTAAAAATTTGTGGCATCTTCAAACATCGACCCAACCAAGTTTCATGTACATACACCAAAGTTTACCTTTTTTGACCTTTGTGACCTCATCCGACCTTGAATGACCCTGATTACCTTTGATCCACAACCAATACAAAATCGCCTCTTCGGGACGGTCAAGGGGACCCACCCACCAAGTTTCAGGAACGTGCGGACCCTTGGTCTTGAGAAAATAGACACGGTTCAGCAGAATGATAACAGACAGAACCACGGTACTAAAGCACGAGCAGTGTTGAAAATCAGATACAAAAAAAAAAATCATCAAAAATCAGATTTTTGCTATGTCTGGAACTAGTAGTGATATTCTACATACCCTCAAGTGATGAGTGATCCGACCCAAACGCAGCCTAATTTCCTAATAAAGACAAAAATCAGTGATTTTAATCATAATTGCGAACGGGCACTTTTACACATGGAATTGAATGGAGATTCTATCTTGGAACACTGCAGTTTTCTTCCTTACTGTGAATTCTGCAGTGAAAAATTAACTTATGAGAAATTATACAGAATGATCCTTCACTTTTTTAAACTATTCTGCAAATTTCAAATATTTTTCACTCTGTCGAATAAATCCACTGATAGTGTCTTTAATATATAGAAACAAAGTTCATGTCCATTACATGTAAACGTTTAGACCATTTGAACCTCCATTGACTTAGAAATGACCCCCGATGACCCCCCCCCCCCTTTGATCCACACACCAATACAAAACTCGGTTTGGAAGGTCAATGGGCCCCACCCACCCAAGTTCCGAGAAATAGCCGCAGACAGACTGACCAGACCATGGTATTTATTAAAAAAGGTTTTTTTTGCCAATTAAAGACTAGTGAACACAATAAGAGAATTGTTTAATTATATATTGACAGAGTGTATTCCTGTTTTGAAGTTAAAATACATTTGGAAGGGTTTAAAGCAAAAAGTGCGAGTACGTTTCCAACTTTGCGAATGATTCAGATGACAAAATGTTGACCTGTTTGGAAATTGAGGGGCAAGGAATGGACTTGAAAAATGTCCTTCAAGTTTTAAGTTTAATTTTAAAGGCCCAGTCAGAGATGCATAATGTATTTATAATGCTTTGAAAAGCACTGCAAATAATGGATTTATGGAGTAGTTCAGCAAGATTTGCTGTCTCTGCTTAAATCATTGTTAGTTGTGGCTAACCAAAGGCATAGTGTTTATGCAACATACAGCTTTGGATAGTGTTTGTGCGTGTGGTATTTTCTGCCCAACCAAGGTGGTATTCTGAAAGGGAGTCGTAACTTTAGTCCTTGGTTTTTAAACCAGAGTTAGTCCTACTTGGGGGACCTATTTCCTTTCAAAATACTGTAACAGGTCGCAAGTCATAACACTGGTCCCCCAATATGGGTGTGGTTGTGTTTCACGGTTGCTTGTTTTTCAGGTATCTAATGTTTTTCTAGTACTTCCACTTAGTCTATGTCAATAATTGTGGTTTTATCTTGTTACCTGTTATTTCTTCTTTAACATAAAAGAGTCCCCAGGGTTTTTGGATTCTAAAATAACCAAAGTTATGGCACGAACCAGTACGATGGGGCACAGGTGGTGCCGGCGGTTGAGGAGGGCCAGGCGGTTGAGGAAGCCCCCTAGAGTTACACACAAAATAGTGTGCAAGGCAAAACTGTGGAGATCATAACTTCAAAAGTATAAATGCTAGAGAGCTCAAATTTCACACACATAAAGATAAGTGTAAATTGAATAAAGCTTTAAAATAACACTTAAAAACATTTAAAAAAAAAAAAGAGTAATTAAATATTTCAATAGGTGTAGTTATTTTACCCAACATACTAACGGGTTTACCACATGAAAAGATATGATTCCCAAGTTTGCGTTGTCAGTTTAAAACATTCCATGCCTTAAAGCCTAACGAACTTAAATTGCACAACAATAAAGATGAATGTAAATTGTACACAAAGTTTATTTGAAATGATAAATTTCCAAGTAATTAATTATATGCAAAATTAAGTCGGTCTGCAACAAAAACTAATTAAAAATCTGTCATGGTTCAAAAGTGTTGCCACAGGACACACCATGTCATGGATCAGGCTTTGGAACTTAGTTTTTCTGTGTTATTCTTACATGTATGATATTACATGACGTGTACCATCACTAATTAATGTAATTGTAAGTTGTGACTTATGTAATTAAATATTGGTAATTACCATTAAACTGAGAAAACAGATCTATGGGAACAAACAATAAAAAATTAAAAATAAAAAATATTAGCAAAGAAGTGAATAATAGTCGCTACAACTCCTTCCAAACACATGTTCCCGATTTAAATTAATTAGGGTTATAATTTCAACCAAAAAAAAAAAGAAACTAAAAAAAAGTATAGAGCAATTAATTAACAAAAGGGGTAGCCATTCTCAACTACATTGCAAACATTTTGCCAGGTAGAAAGATTTTTATATATTTAGAGAAAGGCAAAGAATCAATAGAAATAGAAATGCCTAAACGACTGGGGAATGTGCAGTGTCTAGAGGCAGTGCAGCTCAAAGCTCCTGTGCAGCCATAGGGGGATGTACCATTTAGACTTCAGGGGGGGAAGCTGTAAGTTTTTTCTAAAACAAAAAGTAGCTGGCTATATTGAGCAAAAAAAAAAAACAACTTGATCACCATCAGAAAAACTTGCATCGGTACCACTGACCACCCAAAAAAGGTGCATTTTTGAAAAAAAAATAAGTGACTCTCAGACTAAAAAAACTTTCCTCGACCCAACACTTACAGCCCCCATCCGGAGGGGTTAATGGCACATCCCCTAGTTTCTAGGTCACTGTATCTTAAATTAGGTCATTGTTGCAGGGAACAAATGTACTCATGGTTTTATTATGAGTTTATGAAGTCAAACAGAAAAAAGGTTGTGTATACAAACGGATCTGCTTGTGATTCCGATGTGGTACATCCAGTGGTTGTGTGATGTATGTCGGTATGATTGCAGTTTGAAATGGACCTTTGCCTTAAAGTGAGGACCCTGAGATATCATGTGTTCTATAGCTGCACTGTAAAAAACTGGAGACAGTTGTTGAGCCAATGTGTGATCAGTATGAAGTTTAAATCACCCTGAACATGTGGTTGAAAAACCCTACACAGGTTTTGTAAAAAATGACCGTCTGATACTAGACAAACCTGTACTAAGTGACAAAAGAGGAACTTTTCAGCCACCACCTATATATAACATATTTTAAACACCTTGTGTACAAATAATTTAATTTCCCATTTCATTTATGTTTTAAACATTAAACTGCTCACATTTCTTGAAATACCCTAGTGTCAAATTCGGGGTTTATACCGAGTTTTAAGTCTATTTTAATGGGCCGGAAGAACCACATTACAACTTTGAAAACCCTGTATTAGAGCTGGGCGTTACCGTTTTTATTTCTTCTATTTTGAGTGTGTACACGGTCTGTATTCCGTTCGTTTAAACGGTTAACCGATCATAACCAGTTAACGACTGACGAACAGAAATTTGGCGCTTCCACGCAAATGCAATTCTGCACCATAATCATTCGTAATCGGGTTACCCCGGCTTTGCATTCGATCAGAATATCAATATCGAACCATAAAATGGTGGTTTTTTGGTACATTAACCTATGTTATGTTTTATCCAACAAGAATATCACAAAGATCTCAAACGACGATTCACTGTGGTAGCTGCCATTAGTGCATGTCATTTTACCTTTTGTAGATCCTCTGTAATTGAAGCACTGCATAATTGGGGCCGTGTTATGCGGGTTTGGATAAGGCCGAAGGCGCTCCACTCACGTACAAGAAAGTCTTGGTAACGGGGGATGGGGGGATTTTCCTGTTTCCGTTAAAAGTCGGAAGGAGGAAACATTCTAGAAGAAGCAATTGGTGGAACTGTTAAACTTTACTTTTCACTGACGGCGGGGTAATTTTGCGTGATTGAAATTGATCTTCAGTCATTAAACTAATACTGAAAAAAAGTTAGTAGGGTTTGCTGAGTGTAACCGTGTAGTGAATTTTCTAAACGTGTAGTGAGCCTCCGTTCGTATAAACGTTTAAACGGATACACTTCACAAGCAATACCCTGTTATACTGCAAAACTTGGTATAGTTCATTAAAAAAATAAAGAAAATGTGTTGGAAAAATACAAACAGTGTATTAAACTAATTAGAAAGTGTATAATGTAAGAAAACATTCACAAGTTTCAGCTCAATACTGCATATTTTTTGTAACTTTAAGTACGTTTTTGATCACCCTGGATGGCTTGCCTCACGACACAGGCAACCCTTAATTATGTTTATTGATAAGCCATAAGTAGTATATTCAAAATCATAAGTGGTTTGGCTCCACTCTTTTTGATAAAAAATTCCGGGTCTTCCATATGGTTGCAAAAAATGAACATTTTCTTCAGATCACCCTATATTATTTACCCACCCTGTATTATTATGTTATTTTATTAGAATTGAAATCCTTGGAATATAAGCTTGCCAGCACGTATAGATTAATTTTGTGGTGGTTCTCAAGTTTATCACATTAAAAGTTCCAATCTGTGAATGAAAATTGGCGTTGTTTTTTCAACTTTTTGGGTGTTTGTTTGAAACAAACAGAGACAGTTTCTACTTGCGACCCAAAAGTTAAATTAACAGGTGAGAAAATTCATCCTGGATGGGTCATTGGACCCATCCATGAGGAATTCTTAGCCGTTACAGACATTTTTAGGAGATGTTTCGAACGGAGAAAAGGTTTCTATATGTAGGACTAACACTGTTTTAAACCCTGGACTAAAGTTCGGACTCCCTTTAAGAATACCCACCATAGATGAACTTGTCAGAGGAAGTGTTTTTTAAGTTTATGAGGACAAGCATGAGCTTATGACATTGATCAATCTTGCCCTGTATTGTCCATTTACGTGAAGAAGAAAATTACAACCTTCATTGGAATAGATCAAAATCTGCATGTCATACGTTTTATGCTTGTTCGTAGTTTGGTGGAGCACTCACGCAGACAGATGTTTGAACTGGAAATCTCTAACTGGCTTCTAGAGGGGGACTGTATGAAAGATTGTGCTACTGGATTAAATTGTGATTTTTTGCACACAAGTAATTAGGCATTGCTAATCCCTAAATTGATTTGGAAAGCACTGTCACCCCCCCCCCCTTAATGGACCCAGCTTTGGGCTCACGGTTATACAGGGGGTCAATTTTAAAAGTGTTCCGATTGTGTTGAAAGTAGACAAACATCTGGTGTGCTTTTCAACACAATCAAACATTTAAAGTGTTTACCCCTGTGTAATCTTGAACTCATGTGGGGGCCATGAAGCCCGGGGAGGCACTCAACTTGTTTCAGTAGGATGTGCGGCCCCGATTTCCGCAATTGGGGGGCTCGGGAACGATTTTTTTCTCCAAAAGTAGGGGCTTGGTAAACCTGAAAAATTTTGGAAACAAAAAAACATTGCAGGCTTGGATCTGAAATTTGTAAAATTCAGGTTCTGTAGAGTCAAATTTCTCTATGAAAAGGGGGACCTTAAGAACTGATGTAGGCTTCAATGTGGGTCTTGGGAACGGTTGAGAGACGCGAAAGGGGGGTCTTAAGGGCCGCACATACCCGTACTGCTTTCAATGCAGTGCCCCCCCCCCCCCCACCCACCCCCCCCCCCCCCCCCTTAAAAAAATTACCCCCCCCCCCACCCCCCCCCCCCCCCCTCCCCCGGGCATGAAAGGGGTTGTGGCCATGTGCTTTCCACACTTTTTTGATTATCAATGCATTAAAGTACTTGTGTACCAAAAATTCACAGTTTTATCAGATTTGCACTCACTGCATCTTGTGCACTACAGTCCCCACTCTACAAACAAACTAACCATTAAAACCAATCTGTTAGTAAGCGAGATACAGGGCTAGCCTAGCCAGTTGTAAAATTGACTTATTCTTTGTAGACACAAATACAAATATACAGACTTACTGCTGTTATCAGTATCTCCACAGCACCCCGAGAGGGGGATTCATGTTACTCGTCTATGTACCTGCAAGAACAAGAAGTATGAAAAGCAGGTTTAAATTACAACAGATTTGCAAGATTCTTACATGGAATACCGGTAATGATTTGGAATGAAAACATGGTATATGACAAGATAGTCACTGTCAGAATGAATTCAAAGGGTTATGGAGTCAATCCCACAATGCACCAGTTTGGGAAAATTTCACCTCAATAGGCGTCAAGTGAATTACACAAAAATCCTATTTGTAACACATAAAATTCCTGATTTTACACTAATTTTTATCCCACAAAGATTAGTACTTAAAGCATTTATAGCATGATCATGAAATGTCCTGTTGTGGTCTTAAACTTTGGAAAACTTTTTAGCCCTAAGTATTGACATGGTTTAGGACAGTACAGTATAGGCACTTGCAATGCATTATGGGATTAGTTCAAAGCACCCTCTGGAATGAATTCAAACTTATGCCTTCACACCTGTATATTTGATCATTTGCCAGCCCATTTACTGGTGATTGAGTACACAGCAACAGCTTTTTTACCCTTATGCAAATTCTTTCTTTTGTTGCTTGGACACAGGCGGTCAACAAATTCCCTGTCCGATTGCCAAGGGGCACTGAAAAAACATTCTTTGGCAATTAAATGTTATGGCACCCTGTATACGGCTTAGTGAATATTTGGAAAGAAAGGGAAAAACTGGTACACTTATTAGGTTAGCTCATATTTGAATAAAAAAATGGTTTTGATTATTTACATTGGACTACAACATCTGCAATAGTGAATAGTTTTGAAGTGAGGAAGAGGTTTGTAAACAGTAAAAGATTTTGGGAAGGTCCCTGTATCCAGTTCTGATAACTCATGACCAATAGGTTCCTTCCCACGTCCCATGGAAGTCTGGGCCCGTAACCGTCCACTTCCTCTTTATTGTCCGGTACCCGTGCTCGTTCGTAGGAATTGAAAACACCACCTTTCGCATATCTTGGTTAAAAAGAAAATACCACCTTTTTTGTGGCAGAACGCGAATTTTTTAGGGCTAAAATATACCCCACTTTTTTCGCGAAATCATGAATTGATTTTTATTTATCACCCTTTCATCAAACAAAACGCGAACTATGGAGAATACAGTCAACATAAATCGATGTTAGATTGACCAAAAGTGCATGTGAACCATGGCGTCAGAATGACAATAGGAATCTCTAAGATACATATCAACCTATATGGCGTCAGCTAAAAGATTTGAGATTGATACTTTGTTGTTTAATCCATGGCAAAAATCACGGACATAAAAACGGTCTCAATACGGGGTTTTCTGCGACCACCCCTGTACTAACCCTTTCAAAAAATGTTCGCGCACTTTGAAAATAAATGTACCCTTTTTTCTGATAAATCGTGACAAATCAAATTCGCGAAATTGATTAAGGAAAACAGCCTTTTTTCACGATCCTACACGAGCTGTACCCGACAGTAAAAGGAGTGACGGTACCGGGTCTGGATCATCTTAACTGTAGACTCTGTATTTAGTCACCATAGTTAAAGGCTGATTCTGAGGATTTCCCAATGAGAGCGCTTCCTCAATTTTCAAACAAATTGTGTTTTTTGCATATTCATGATGCTTGTCCATATACTAATCACTGTGGTGAAATAATAAGCTCAATTTGAAGTCCTTCATATAGAAAATCGCAACTTTATGAAATTTCGGATCTGGAATTTTCGTTATACACTGTATCCTATCGCACTGTTATACTGTGTATAAATGTTTACTGCATGAAAACAAAATCCGATTCATCTGTAACTTAGTAATTAAGCATTTTAGGTAACTATCTTTAGTTCTAGATGACTATTTTTAATTACTACACATAAAATTTATATTTCAAAATCTCTGAATCAGCCTTTAATGTTCATGATCACCATTATAGGTAATCTGAAAAACTAAATGGCATGGTGGCAAAAAAAATTAGATATTTGCCTAGATATTTTTAGGCTCCAAGTAGGTCAGGGAAGTAGGCGAAGTTAGGGGCAACGTTTGCTCAAGTGCTGTATGACCCAGAGTTACCCGATCGGGCAAGCTGCTGGAAAAATTTGTTGAGGCCTGCTTGGACAATTTGAGCAGTGGAGACCCAATTCTGACAACTGTAAGGGCATGCCGAAAAATCTATGGTGCAAATCTATATAACAGGGGTGTCCAACCTGCGGCCTGCGGGCCATTTGCGGCCCGCTAAGAGCTCTCATGCGGCCCGCGAGGTACTTTCCAGAAAAATTAAAATACATAAACATCTTAAATAATGGATTTTAAAAAGTTGTCAATTGAACTAGTTCAATATCCTCAATCTGAAACTGAACTTTTTAAACATTGTTGGAAAATTAGTCCAATTTCATCAATCTGAAACCAAAATTTTCTACAAATTGTCAGAAAATTAGTCCAATTTCCTAAAAATGAAGCCAAAATTTTTCCATATTTGCTAAAAAGGTCAACAAAATGGACAATTTGTGTTAAATTCAATCCAAAATCTGCATCTCTGGTATTGTTATGGGTACCCTTTTCAGCAAATATTGGTATAGATATTGGTTCTACTTCCAGACTTTTGTAGGCACGTCGATAGTCCAAACCCGAAAGCCCTAATTTACTTGTTTGCGGCTCGCAATAGTTGTGGATTCAACCAATGCGGCCCCTGCGTCAAAAAGGTTGGACACCCCTGCTATATAAGTTATTGATTTGTATGATATAGTGCCCTCTATTGCCAACTCTCGATAGATAAATTTGTGTAAAACAAACTACATTTTAAAGGTGCTTGTTCCTATTTATGTCTATGGTGTTCTCTACTTGATATGAGAGCCTGGTACTTGCACGTACGCCCCATCAAGTACTGTGGGAAACAAACTTGCGGTTTTGATGGTTGAAGCAATAATGCATATTGCAAAGGCCCATGGCTCGAAAAAGTGGCGAATTTGGGAAGCTCCTTCCCAGGAAAGTTGGCCATTTGGAGGGAAACTTGGCCATTTGGAGGGAAATTTATACATAAGATAGTGGGAAATCTGTGAGAAATGCAACTATCTTCCCAGGAAATTTACATTTTTTCAAGCCCTGCAAAGGCCTATTCAGTACTGTGCTAATATTAATGGTTAACCATTAAAACAGCAGTTTTTTGTTTATATCTTGGGAATGAATGGATTTGAGGGCTCAAATTTTAGGACGACAATTAGGAAAAATATGGCCTTTCATCTGATGTCAAAATCGATACTACTTCCGGTAAATCTGGGGGTCCCAAAGACGATCGGAACATGCACCTTTAAGAACAAATCCTGTGTACCCAGGTACTAAACTTGCAGGATGTAACTAGTGGAATAATCAATCCAAATCAGTTGTCACGATGCAGGTACAATATCTTAGATTTTGAAGCTCAAAGACAGTAAAACTTTGTTCTCTTCCTCAAATGGATAAATAATTAACTTGTTGGGACCCTTCCTTGAGATTTAGAGGAGGAGCACGGTCCCAGGTCAAACATCATCCCTTACCCCTCACTACAGAAAAGGTTTGACACCTTTGGTAGTTAGTATGGACCCTCTATATCAATGCTAGGTAGTTAGTACTCTCAAATTGTGGTGCCACTTTTTCAATAGGGCCAATTCAAGGTTACACAGGGGTCAAACTTTTAAAATGCTCCCGTCAAGGCAACATACCGGTAATACAATTGGAGTTGACCTCTTTGACCCTTATCTCCGTAAGTAAACATTTAACATTTATAATCAAAACTATACTTTTTGGAGTCCTCTTACCTCAGGCAATAATTTGCAAGTATTTAAAATATAATCAGATTAACTTTTAATGTTGACCCCTATACAAATTGAGATTGACCTTTTTTACCATTTTAGTCATTTTTACCCTATAACTCAAAAACCAATGGTCGTAGGTCGTACAAACTATACATTTTTGGAATTCTTATGATTATTGACAATTTGGCATATATTTTCAACATGATGGGGCATTTTAAAAAAGTTTAACCCCTGTGTAAAACTTAAAGAGACACGGGGAGATTCCAGGAAGAAGCTCCCCAATCTGTCTCGACACCCCATTTTTGTACATAGATTTGGAATGCTTTCCAATTTATTAGATTACACCTGAAGTGAAAAGCGAACTGGCGCCGTCTTTATGTAACTAAGATGATGAGTTATTAGTTTCTGTCGTGCACGACAGAAAGTCCAAAGCATGTTTTCTATGGAGTCGATTACGATAGCAGGCAAGTTTTCAAACACGTGTGTGCGGTTTTCTTTCTTTTGGCACCTTTTTTGCTAGTATAAACCTCGAACGTTCTCGTGTAGGTTGTCTACAACCGAGCCAAATGAATTTGAAATTCGTATCCTAAAAAAATCTCCTCCTGTCACTTTAAATTGACCCTATTTAAAAAGTGAATACCACAATTTGAGAGTATTAACTACCTAGAAGGGTCCATACTAACTACCAAAGGTGTTAACCTTTTCTGCAGTGGGAGGCAAACAAATTCCTTAAATAGGGCCCTCTAATGATATTCTGCTCCTGCTCTACTAAATGAGACTTTCATTTCAACAGGCTGTGATACTTACCATGCAGATTGTATAACAAATATCCTTGGGCGAAAACCCAAAAAGCTCAAAACAAAATAAGCAATTAAGACCAACCTGATTGATGTGTTACCCCACATATTTTCACATTCTGTTCCTATATCAGCCTCTGCCCTGCTTCTGTGACCGTCTAGGGAAAGTGGAGGCTCTTCACTATCCATATTACTGAGTTCTTAGTAAATAAGGAATCTGTAACTAGACAAAATTTGATCACGTCAAACACATTCTAAAGTTGTGACAGTTGACTAGCTGGAGAAACTTGTATCACAATGCACACAAACCGGCAATCCCTTTAATCTCACAATAGCCCGTACTGTGATGCGCACTGTAAATAAGGCAGAAAAAATGTTGTGTTGTCCTTGTCTGCCCGATTCTTGGTCAGAAAATAAAACAAAAAATTGGTCGGAAGAACCAATTTTTGTCAAGATTGGGTGTTTTTTTTTTTGGAGAAAAAGTAAAAATACATCGGTCCTGACACGCTTGTGTCGCCTGCCATTGCGGTTTGTGATGATAAGGCCTCACATGACATGACCTTTGACCTTGATATGTGACCTTTGACCTCATAAACAAATTAGGGATTGCGCAGGTAAACTCCTAACAAGCTTGGTTTCCCAATTGCCACTTCATCACTTTTCAAAGAGGTCAATTTTACATTTTCAACTATCTTAACAACTTGACCTCACATGACCTTTAACCTTGGTATGTGACCTTTGACCTCTCAACAAATGGGGGTGTCATGTTGCACCTTTACCCCAATTTGGTTTAAATCCACATCAAAGTATGTGGATATTACAGGCCAAATGTTAACCCTTTTCACAACCACATCACCAGGTTAAACACCACTCACTCCACTGATTACACAGTAGTTATGGGAAAAATGCAACTTTTGCAGGCATGTTTTCTTTCACATTTAAACTCACAGAGGAATACAACCACAATCAAACCACCCCAAGTACAGCTGAAATCACCCAATAACCAAAATTTGAACATATGATAGACCAGAAAAATTTTTGGTTACGAAGCACCAAACTTGCCCGATGTTCATAAAACCGGCAACCCAAGATTCTCTATAGTCGCCAAAGCGAGTATTTGCAAATCGATGTGAAATTGATGACCGCGGGATAAATTTCATCAAATTCACTGTCCAAATGCCGCTTAGGGTTTGGAGAAAACATACCATTCTCCATGTCATCATGATATTTCAGTTCACATCACTTTCTTAATATAACTAGTGGCTTTTTCAACATTTTAAAGCACTTTTGCCAGATGCCATGCAAGAAAGTTGTCCCATCCAGAGTTTTGATCCTTACGGCAAGCCCAGGTTATGTGTATAACCACAACAACAGATACAACTACTGTCCAGTGGACAAAGGATCCTATTTTTCTTTCTCTGCCTAAGGCAGGCACACAAAAATGAGTCAGTCCTGGTGTTTAACATTAATAAATTTAAAAATACATCATACATAAATATAGCGGCTCATGGGCTAGGACATTGTTCAAACTCCAACTTTTAAAACCTTTGTATTTTTGAAAAAACTAGCACTATGAGTGACAATAAGCCCATCTACCAAGGACACAGTTCACAGTGGTTGTACTTGTACCTACATTGACATGAACTGACCTTGTGTGGTATCTGGGTATCAATATCATACCCAAAATACCAGGGTGGTAATTTTCAATACAATTGGTGAATGAAATCCATAGCTCAAAGTGATCGCAAGGATCAGTACGAATGAAATAGGAACAAACTAAAAGTTACAAAATGAAATGAATTTATAATTTAATTCTCTCATGCAAAATACTATGTAAAATGCATGCACACTATGGAATGTAACCGGCAGCTGCGCATACTAGACCTTAGTTCCAATAATTTTAACATATTGCATCATCTTTTAAAAGGACATCGCTGGCTAGGAATGAAGGATGCCCTCTGTAGTTTTCATGAGACGGATGAACTTGAAACGTTTGGCATAATAAAGGACATGCTCAAAGTTTACCTTTTGCTGGTTTTCAAAATCTCACTTGAACTATATTCCCAAAATCGGTTTATAGGTAACGTTAAAATCCAGGCTTCAATGGGTACTTACAATTTCCATATTTGAAGCCTTTCCACCCAAGAACCACAATGGTGCAGCTTGGCAAGGATGTGCGCTATATATTTTAGCAATACATATATGTGAGTGTGGGCTTTCTGGTTCTTGGGGTGTAAAGGACCTAATTTTTGCATCTGTTTTTCTGGGGGCCGGAACATCTAAATGGAATTGTCCAAAAACAACACAAACTTTTACATACAAACCATACCATATCACTATATGGAAAGCATGCTAATCGACCAAGGTTTCAGTAGCCTGGATGAGAACATGTTAACAACAGCTGACCCTGCCGTCCTGGTTATCATAAATCATACACAAATAACGGGGAGGATATTTGCTCAATACAATGGTGACTGAATGAAAGCTATTTGACTGCGCCACGAACGGGAATGATATATAGCTCATAGTGTAGTGCAGTTAACTTGCTCATGCTATAAATAGCCCGGTCATGGACCATTGTGTTGTAAAACATTCCAGAGTCGGCTGGTGTGAAGACGGTTATATAATCCCAATCTTAGTAGCATAGCTAATAATATTTAATTGGGATAACTTGCTGTTTAAAATAAAGAAAGGGCCTTCCAGCTCACTTTAATACAACGGAGATCGTCCCCATCCTTTGATCCATCCTGCAAGAATCATTCATAATTTCTACCCACATTGCTTTCTCTCGGTATTCGTGGGTTCTTTGTCAGGTGGGTGTCAATATATCCTGGATGCGGGGTTTCCTCTTCTCCTTTTCCCGCCTGTTCTGTCTTCTGCAACTCTTCCTGTTCCTCATATAGTAATCAACAAATTTATATTTTTTGTATTTGTTTGTATTTTTTAATGGTTTTATAAAATGATATCCGGTAGGAAAGCGAAGACAAACCTTTCGGACCTAAGACATATAGCTATGATCTATCGCCTCTTCTACCACCCAGGCTTGATAGCTCAGTTGGTTAGAGCGTCGTGCTAGTAATACGGAAGTCACCAGTTCGAATCCGGCCAAGCGCCATGGGTTGTTTTCAACACTAATGTGCGATGGACATGCCCAGGGAAAGTTAATAAATTAATCCTTGTTCTTCCCCCCTGGAGAACTAAGAGTTGAAAATTAAAATATAAATTTGTATATGTAAATATACCGTTCTGATGCTATCGGTAGGAAAGCGAAGGACACTTTCGGACCTACGACTATAGATAATATCTATCGCTCTTCTACCAACCAGGCTTGAGAGCTCAGTTGGTTAGAGCGTAGTTGCTTAGTAATACGACGGTCACCAGTCGAATCGCCAAGCGCACATGGTTTTTGAACACTTCTGTGCGCTGGCCATCTCCAGGGAAAGATAATAAAGATGCTCACAATTGTTCCCAAAAAAGTTCATGGTCAACAGGTACACAGGCTGCCAAATTTGGCAGTCCAATGTAGGACCACAACAAGGGTAAGTTCACCTGAAAATTTCATAATGTGAATCTTTTAAATCTGGAAGAAAATGTTATCACATGAGCAGAAGACTCAAGAATGCCTAAATACAGTTATTGCAAATAATGAATATGTAAGCCACTTTGCAGCTGGAAACTAGAGCAGAAAGCTGTCTGTGTATCTTGGCTTAATGGCACTTTCACTACACCACAAAACTGGCTGACGAGACAGGTCTATGATAACAGCAGCCATAAAAAAGTTACGACTATCTAGTCATGATCATCAGGACTAGACTATGCTGCAGGGTGTTCACCAGCTGACTGCGTGCGAAATGTAGTAGTTAGCCATTTAATTTAACGGAAAGGTGAGAATAGAAGGCGGAGCGCTCACCAAATTAAGCAAGCTCTTTACAATTGATGGTACTATTCCAATGCTTTGGTTGGCCCCCCCTGGAAGCCAACCGATGACCAAGTCGCCTTTTTGGAGATGTTGGTTGCGAACACGTTACTTGTTTTTCAACAAACTGAAGTTTTTGTCTAATCATGGCTGAGCAAGCTCTCTTTACTTTAGGTACAGCCTTACCTGGATGGCTTTTGACCATTTTTGGAACAAGTGCAATTTATTTCAGTGAAACAGCATCAAAATCGGTCAAATTTTTACTAAGTTATGATTAGGCGTATGAAAGTCAATGTTATGTTTCCCGTAACCCACCCGCGTTATGATTTTCTGCCCGCATTTGAGATGCTGAAATCTCTAAAAAGTTCATTATTTTGTATTTTAAAGAAAATATCAAGGTTTCTTCTTGTGATCACATCTTGTGAATGTGATTTTAGTAGATTTTAAACCAAAGAACAGTTGCAAAACCATTTTTAAATGTATTGTGGCGGTTTGACACAATATATTTTAGCTATTATAGCACGCTGAAGGTTGGTGAAATTGCTGTTTATTCAAAATTATGCATAATGAATAATGAAAAATGAAAGAGTTGCCTCATTATGATTTGCAAAAATTGTTACGGGAAACATAACTTATTTTGTTATAAAGTCAAAATCTGTACTTCACACAACATTATTGTTGCTCAGGAAACTGTGTAGATTTGAACACTTGATATTTCCACTGACTTTCAGCTGCATCAGTAAAATGGTGAGGCCTTTTTTTTAATTTTAACAAGGAATCGACGCCCCTAGAGGTCTTAAAGTGACAGGAGGAGATTTTTTTAGGATACAAATTTCTCTCAAATTGCGCTGGATTGGTTGTCGACAACCTATACCGAGAACGTTTCGAAGGTATTGGACAAACAGGCGCAAAGGAAATCAACGCAAAACCTTGTTTTGACTTGCTTGCTATCTATCGTAATCGTTTCCCCAATAGAAAACCATGCTTTGACTTTCTGTCGTGCACGACATAAAGTACTAAATCCTCACTTATTACATAAAGACAGGCGTATTCGGCGTATTTTCACTTCAGGTGTGATCTAATACATTGGTAGCTTCCAAATAGGGGGTCAACCGAAATGACTTTTGTCTTCCGATCCGCTATTACATTTTTTCATATCGGCCGATATCCGATCCGATATTCTGTTGTGCTTTATATGGTAATAAATATCAGTATCAACATACATTAAAAATTGGCATTTCCTACCGATATTTGAAGAGAAACCAAAATCGTCAGCACAGCAGCAGTCTTTTTTATGTTAAAGTTGATGTTTTGGTTTCTTTTAATCCAATTCTAGAATTAGTATTTTTTTATAAATGCAACAAGAAAAATATCCTAAGTGCATACATACTCAAATCAGATTCCAAGAACATGTGAAATGTTAATTTGTTCAGAATAACCCCATACAGCTAAAAATAAAGAAAGGCCAAATAGCTGTTAAAAAAGTAAGTACCATATACTTCTTTGTATTTTTATAATTTCTTTGAATCAACCCTATATTTTCCTCCATGGTTAATGCAATGGGTAACTATAGGGTTTTTGATCCAAGGAAAATTATAAAACTAAAAAAGTATATGGTTACGTATTTTTTTAACAGCTATTGGCTTTTCTTTTTTTTTTAGCTGGATGGGGGTTATTCTTAACAAAATTAGCATTTCACATTGGTATGTATGCAATTAGATATTTTCTTGGGGGGGGGGGGGGCTTTTGCATTTATAAAAAAAATACGAATTTTCTCAATTTGATTAAACAACCAAACATAAATTCAAGCATAAAGAGACTGCTGCTGACATTTTGGTTTCTCTCAAATAGGTAAGGAAAGCCTCTTTTTTTGCCGATCCGATATTTTACCGATATGGTAATATCGCCGATACATCTCCAATCCGATTATCGGTTGAACCTTTAATTCCAAATATGTAAAAAAAAACCGGGGTTGTTCGAGAAAAATTGGGGTCGCTTCTTCTTTCTGGAAATCCCTCAATGGCTCTTTAAAATCACATGAAAAGTGACTGTGGTTGATACCACAATTACATGTAAGCCTATCCAGGCCTAACCAGGATATTTTTAGGGGAGCTTTACAAACATTGTGAGGTCCAACAAACCATAAGAGAAGAAATGTACCAACATATGCGATAGTTGGCAAGCCAATTGTGGTCGTAACCAATCAAAATCATGAATTTCATATGAATGAATGACATATTTAAAAAAAAATAGAACAACAATTGCATTGCAAAGCTATCTAGCCAAAGAGTTGTGGAACTCACTGCGTTCAAGCCTCAAAAGCGTTGCGGACCGTCAAATGTGTGGTTAACCCCACAACACATTGGTAGAGGAGTAACTAATGCCCGATAACTGGAACCCCTTTTTCCCTTAAGGTGACACGTTACTCAGACAAATTCCCCTTACTTGCAAGGGGGATGGATTTGGCTAAGTTAGCTTTAGGCTAGTTAAATTCAGTAACTCCAGGGGAGGGCGTCCCATTTAGGCTAGTATTTTCTGGCCGCCAAGGCTAGTTAGTTTTTGGACCCTCAGGCCAGTTATTTTCTGGTCGCTCAGGCTGGTTATTTTATTGGTTCCCTCGGGATTTTTGACTTTTGGTCCCTTGGGAAAGTACTTTTTGTCAATCAGGCTAGTTATTTATTGGGTGTTCAAGCTTAGTTATTTTCTGGCACTCAAGCTAGTTATTTTGTGGTCCCCAAGCTAGTTATTTCTTGGTCCCCATGCTAGTTATTTGTGGGAGATCAAGGCTAGTTACTTGAAGTCCCTAAACAAATTTATTTAATTACCTAGTAAACACATAGAAAGACAAAAAAGAAAAAGAAATAAGGGGAAATTTAGAATATGAACCACTAACGCGGCCAGACGCAATGCGGTGCCACGAAAACGTGGGGGGTACCGGCGGAAATTTCTCGTTGCATCTCGGACGTCAACAACTATTTGTTGTTGCGCAAAAGACTCTCATTGCACCTCAGTTGCCATTAGGGCCGTCTTACCGGAAATTGTCGCGATGGTCCTCGTTGAATCTGGGCCGTCTTACGGAAAATGACGCGATGTTCCTCGTGGCATATGGCTGTTTCACGAAAATGACCGAGTTCCTCGTTGCACATGGGACGTCATTCCGGGAAAAATGATGGGATGCTTTTGACTGCATTTCGGACGGTTGCCCGCAGGAAGGCCGCAATGCTTTTCATCATCAGGCGGGTGACACCTTGTACAAATGCCCATAGACAATTTCGATATCGATGGTGATAGCGCCACCATTTTCGATAAGATACGTTTAATTATGCATAAAAGCATCATGACGTAAACCGGAGCATACGTAGCGGTAATAGCGCAACGCACGACTATGACGTAGAGTAATAGCGCCACTCAGGACTGGCGAACTATAAGCTATTAATGCAGATCAGTGTGCAGTACGCATCCATTATGTATTTATTATTATCCCTGTTATCATTGCATTCGCACGCGATGTTCCTCGTTTGCATCGGAGTCTTTCCGGCAAAAGCGCGATGGGTCCCTAGTTTTTAAGTGAATCTGGGACGTCTTCCGGAGAAAATGACGCGATGTTCCTCGTTGCATCTGGGCCGTCTTCGGGAAAATACGCGATGTTCTTCGTTGAATCTGGGCCGGTAACGACTTTACGCTACTCTATTCCTGGCCTGCGGAAGAAAAACGGGGGGGGGGGGGGGGGGGCGGGGGGGGGCCGGAGGGGGGGATGCAAGAAACCCGCAAATTTGTTTCTCGTTGCAGCTGGGCCCAGTTAAAAAATAAAAATAGATTGCACCTGTTTGCATTTGGGCGTTGGACAGCCAAAACGACCGGTCTTCAGAGGTTAATCTCTCTCAGAGAGGATTGACATTGAGGACAATCAGCATACTTTGGGGTTTGGGGTTGGGATAGTCCTGGAAATACAGTGGAATAATACACTATGAATTTATGACAACTTTAGTAAAAGTCTGGGAGCAGTTTTGACAGTGGGGATTGATGGTAAAAAGGTTCATGACTCTTGCTTCTAACGGTACACAGCCACAACGAATTCTTAAAAACATTGTTAGATCATACTAAAAGCGCGCTACTGCTTAAGTAAGTACCTTGGTTGGGTCATTGTAGCATTTATACCAAAGCACACAGAAAGGTCAAACAGATTCGCCCATGGGCCCCCCCCAATCTCAAATTACATTTCAATCTATAATAATTTCCTAGAAACTTAGCACAATTTGTGTTGCAATAGATCGAAATCCATATTAGCGAAAATTCCGTGTTTAGTACTGACATCTCGTTTTTATGCTGTTGACAGTGGGAATATGCACAAGGTAAAATTAACACTTCACAAAATATTTCCCATCCATGACATTGTTTCGCATTATACAGTTCTGCTAGTTCCGATATTCCGTGTTGTTTCATCCACTTCACATGGCTATCGGAACCCCCCGTGCCACAGCGCATTGCTATTTCCTTCCCCCCGGGTTTCCACTGAATGTAACATAGCATGACCCCGCGCCAGTAATTGGTTGGAATAGTTCACACCACAGGTATTATGCATGGTGTGACTTCGTAATTAACACGTCGTGCATCGATTTGTTGGTGATTTCAGAATTCTTTGACGTGTGTATCGCCATGGATTAGCGGTTCCCGCTGGCAAACCTAGACTCCTTTATTAACTTATTGTTGAGGTCCCTGTAAAAGTTTCTTCTTCATGCACATCCATCCTCAAACTTGGATAAAAAATATTTGAAATGCGTCAAGCACATCAAAGGTTGCAATGTACTGCCATCCCGTCTATAAACAGCCCCTCTTGAGTTGGCCAAGCCCCATAATTTCTACTATTTCCAAAGGGACTTCCTAGTAGTCAGTACTGCCTCCACACATGAACAAATTGAGTTTTGAAAATTGGTCATAGTTTTAGGTTTTTAGAGCACCCCCAGGGGCCTATTGTTTAGCTGTGAAGAATAAAAGAACAATTCACAGATTACATTTTGTTGTTTGAGTGCAATAATTTTAACCTTTTTGGTTAAAATTGGATTTTGTCTCATAGCTATCTCTGAGAGCACTTCACCTTTAGCAAGTACTTAACATTAAAGGGGCACTTCATGATTCTAGCACCTACTGCTTTATTAATTGTGTTCGCAGATATCGTTGAGAGCTGTTGAGAAACGCTTTTAGTTCTACTGATTTTGCAGTTTGATATTATGAGCCAAATTCCTTGTATTTGGTGAACTGGCACTTGAAAAAAATACGAAGGTTTTTTGGGTGAGAGCTTTTGGGTGAGTGCAAACGATAAACTGCAAAAAAAATAGGTTAATTTTTTTCTCCCACCCACACCCTCCTTCTGGCGTCTGCCACTGTCTAATGTCACAATACTGCATTATGACATGATGAAACTAAATAAAGTCAAAAAAGAATTAATAATTCATTTACAAATTATAGGCCTAACCATTACAACCATAATAGCTTTTATATCTTACTATAACTGCGTAAGGTCCAGCTATTACACTTGGGTCAATCCAACAAACAAGGTCAGCAAGTCCCAGCCACAATTAATATGGACAATACATCATACCTATGGAAAAACATAAAAGGTCTCGAGGGACCGGACCAAGAAAATATTTCTGGCTTTCATGGCTTTTAAGTACCAGAAATAGGCTTAACTAGCTTGAGAGACCAGACTAGAAAATAACTAGCTTGATGAACCCTAAGATAACTCCCTAATTGGACAGAAAGTACCTAGTCCTGACATCCAAGAAACAACTCGCCTGGGGACCACAAAATAACTAACCTGAGTGACCACAAATATAACTAGCTTGATCAACCAATAAATACCTAGCCTGAGGGCCAAAAATAACTAAGCCTGAAGACCAAAATACTAGCCTAAGAGACCACAACTACCTAACTTGGGCGACCACAAAATTACTATCCCAAGGATGAAAAATTATTCTCCGGGACCAAAATTTAAAATCCCAATGGACCAATAAAATAACTAGCTTGAGCAACCAGAAATAACTAGACTGAGGGTCCAAAAAATAACTAGCCTTGCAGCCAGAAAATAACTAGCCTAAAATGGGACCGCCCTCTGGAGTTTCTGATTTAACTAGCCTATAGCTACCTAGCCAAATATCCTATCCCCTTTGGCAAGTCCAATCCGCACATCCCCGTCACTTTCATATATAGTGCGCCCCCCCACGCACTGGCCATGATTATTTTGGCGGTAAACTGGTGTGAAAAGGAGATATGGTCCGACAGGATTCATAGTCCAGGCTCAACGCCGAATAACGTGTTAACTAAATGGTTGGCTTGAAGAGTCCCACTGAATCTATTGCCCCTATTGTTCACATTGTGGATGGACTGTGAGTCCGGGGGACTCTATCTCCTGGCCCACACCGGTTTCTGCAAAAGAATTGTATCCAGCGTATTATACCTGCAGCGTACATGAATTGATTAGCATAACAGTGCAAGACGCCTCGCAATCATACATTCTTGCATTTCAGTGCGTAAATACCCCTCCCATGCATTATCCATGTTGCTAAACTTGCTACATGTCGTACTACTATATCGTTCTCGCTGATATAATAGGGACACCCTGTACTTTTTAACAGGGTGAGAGCTGGTTGTTAGGGCTCTCCGCAATTAAACTTTGAAGCAACCACTCCTTAGGCCGTGTGTTCCTTAAACTGTTGGCATCTACGGTCCAATACACTGTGTCAGTGGTCACTACATAGAGGGTCCGGGTAAAAGTTAGTGCGTTAAAATGTTAAATACTTAGCAAAGGCAGTGCTCTATAGTCTTGCTGATCATACCCTTTTTGTCTTTCATTCAATCTTTTTAAACATTTGGCATGAATATCACTAACGTAAAGGTTATGCCGCTGTACGTGGACTTGGTATCACAATAAGCAAATCCAAATTTAAATCCTCTGACATCGTCAAGATTTTTTCAAACTTACCTCAAACAAGAACTCTGTAGCATCTT
>JAMKCH010010825.1:0-28383 GCA_023653785.1 Ophioderma brevispina
CGAAAGTGATGTGAAAACAGTATTCTATTTTACATTTATTTAAAACCGTTCTAGACCTCTATATCTGTATATAGATATATCTAGATATAGATATTATATATATAAAAATAAATAAATATATATATATAATATATATAGATTATAGATATCTATATATATAATATACATGTAAAAGGTCCCTGAGGAAAACTGACGATGACGCATAGAAAGCGGCATTTGATTTAATTAAACTGCACCACGTATTGTAGTTCATAAATTAATTACACTTCTATTAACACTAAATCCTATCCAGAAGACTCGAATAACATTTAACACAGTGTTAGGCTTATTAACACGTCAGTCTTTAGAAGTGATGGGGGGGTTTGTTTGACTCAAAGTATATTGCCGTTGCAAGATGACTAGAAATTATGATGAATGTACCCTGTCAAGGACGGAGGTATTCCGGTTTGGTTGCAATCAGCTGCTGACGGGCGGTGGTTGATTACCTGGGGATCCCTTTTGTTGGAGGTATTAGTTTGTATTTTCGTCCAAATCAGTCCCAAATTAAAAAAAAATGTTTAAAAAGAATATTCCAAACAGATGTTAAAGTTATGAAATTAAAAAAATATATCTGTGCGGAATTAAACTGAAATAATGGTATTACAAATGGGAGTAATCTTTGTGAAATACACCATAAATCGATTGATAAAGAAGTATCTCAAATAGGGTACTCTGCTCTATTGTGTATCTGAAGATTTACTTGGCGTTTGGAAACACCTGGTTGTAGCACGTACTTATATTGGTCTGCATTAGGGAGGAGATAAGGCTATCGCCTGTTAACTTAAGTGATAAACACGCGTCTCGTGTTATGCCAGAGGCCCATACTTCACTTGTAATACAGAGGAAAATGCCAAAAGAATTTTTATAAAATAAATAAGAATCAATACCGCATATATCTTACTTATATTGATTCAAAGTCAAAGCAGCATTCTCACAATTTATACAATAACGTTATTTCTAGAGAACGATTCACACGGGTACTGAATCGAATATATGGGGGATATGGTGTGGAAGAGTACTGCTTGACACTAAAACTAGCGCTTCTGCGATAGTAATATCCTTCTTCCGCAATAGTCTAAGCAGATTGCATGCGAACTGGAGTTAATATTAACGGGTGATACTTAACAACAGAGCATCTCCCGTGATTGTCTTACAAATATATTTCCTCATTTTCAGCTCCTGGATGAATTGAATCTGAACTCCTGTAAGCATGGAAATTAAATTGTAAGCGTTGATCCTTAGAGATAGGACATGGCCTGTTTTTCTCTCATGACTTTCCACCTGGATCACTCGTCGGCTTTCGCCTGTTACAGCCCCAAAACCAAACTATCTCACAATCAGCTATTTTTAGAAAATGAAACTAGCAAGAAATAAGTACTGAAAAGTTATACCACTTGATATGACATGCAAAAGCGGACGTAGTTGGTGCTAGCAAATTCTTTACCATGAAACACGCGGGACCAAAATCTCGCGTTATGCCGTGATCGGGATGGAAATCTCTCGCATCTCGTATTTAAACGCCCTCACTCTTACTCGCACCCATCCGGAGCGTGTTCGTCGCTAACACTGTTGTCATTAATGCTAAAACTGGGCGGAAAACTGACTTGCCTCGCACTCTTAAGGGCTTCTAACAACCCCGTCTGATATTTTGAATGACCTTTTCTGCAAAAATACAAACGGTACGGACGTATACCGCTTAGAGTAACGATAACACTCTTTACTTCCAACCAGATGTGTTGATTGTGGTCCCTCTGATGGGTTCGGCGATCTAGGACATGCAAACAAAAATATACAAAGTACTCGACTTCGCAGTGGAAAGACAGATATAAGATTCATGAATTCCATATGTTTTGATATTGATAAGAATAACAACTAAGACTTAATAATGCACGTCGATTTTATTAGTTAGGAGCTATTTGCCTTGAAGACGACAGGAAGAAACACCGCTTGTTTTTTCGTAGGAGGAAGAAACTCTGCTATGTTTTTCCAAGAAGAAAGAAGAAAGAAAACAGGAAACTCTGCTGATAAGGTCATCTGTAAAGAACGCTCGTTTTGTCAAGATCTTATGACCGCACAATGTTATCGAGTATGAAATGAAAAGAAATGCCACAACTGATACAGACGCCCGAGTCTTTAAGCACACAAAAAACCAAGTAAACAACAACAAACGACCCCCCCCAAAAACCCAAAAAAACCCACAAACACACACACAAAACACGCACAACAAGCGCTAGCCAACCCACCATTCCCCCAAAAATACTGCAATGCAGATGACTTTTGAAGAAAGAAGTCTACGTCTTTACACAACATTTTGAGTTATATCCACCTGTACTATTGTTTTATTGAGCAGAAAGAGCCAGAGAGGGGAGAGAGAGAGAAAGCGAGGAAAGAGAGAGAGATATGAGAGAAAAAAGTTCTATTCGCATACGTTGTTATTATTATTTGAATGATGATACTGAGGTCTTCCACATATGGTAGTAAAATTAAAGTGTAGACGAAACAAGCTGAAATAAACAATAATATTGCATTAACCATCGGTGACGGGGGGAGAAGGGCTTATTCGTTTAGGCGGTGTCTACTGACTGATCAGAATATGCACTGCGGTGACTAAATAGTTCCTAATATTTTTTAAAAAAATTTTGGAAAGGCGCGAATCTTTCTTAAATATAGTATACAGTCACCCTTCGACAGTTAAGGGACATAGATTTAATGATTGAAATGATACGGGTTCAGAACTGGATACCATTCTAGGAGTCTGACTATGTTGGCGTAACTCAGCGTGTTCACAAATGCCGAAAACGCACGCCTCACGCTACAACTAATCACTGAGTCCATGGCAAACCTGAACAGTTCAACAAATGTTAAGAGTCCTAGCATCGTGATCGGTGAAAGTGAAAGGTAAAACGGGCGTGTGCAAGTGAGACAGGCGTGATGGAACTCATGAGGGCTAGGCATGGATGCCTCAAAAGAAAGCAGTATAATTCTGACGGAAATACGCACAATAGCAAACTGTTGAACAGACTCTGGGACATTATAAGACTCTTAACGCACTCTTAAAATTATACACCTCGGCCTTCCTATGTAGCTTCTCAGGAAGATGAGTAACTTCGTGAGGACGTAGATGCCAGCAGAGCAGTAGGAGTTTGAATACGAATATTGAATATTCGTTTGGTAGTTCTGTGATACATTCTTGCAACAGAGTTGTACATAGTGTCGATGCTGTCCGGTTAGTAATTACTTTTACCCTACCTGCGCGGAAGACGGTATGCAGATTGCATAAGCTTAGCAGATGCAATATAAGATGCATTCCTAATCTTTAATGCCAACATGCTGAAAATTGAAAATTGAAACATGCCCAAGACGAATAGCCTCCCCATGTTTTGAATACAAGGGGTGAATCTATCTAAATCTTCCCTTCACCCTGATGGACATCTCTGTTCTACCCTTTTGTAAACAACATTGGATTGTTTGCCAAGACCAAGCCGATGGCGCATGATTTTATTCATCTTACAAGTCTGTGAACTGCAGATACAGATTCTGGATTCTGATTACGTAAGGTGCATCTTTGCAACAATGCTGTGGGCGTCTTTATGCTTTCTAGGTTGACCTTACTGCTACTCCCGGTTGGAAGAACATCTCCTTGGAGAACCTCACCTGTTTCCAATTTCTGCAAAACCATCCAGTTGCGCAGTTGCACTGCCAGAATCCAATTCCGTTTTCTTGTCCTGGCTATTTCAAAATTATTCTTGAATTTAAAAAGTCCTCTCCGGGACAGCGCTTACTTTCCTATAGTTGTGTACTGAAATATTTTCACCTACATATGAGACGTAGGTCTCATTCTATATCGATCGAGATCACATTATGTTACCAAATTCAACAATGCTACGACCCTCCGGAGCAAAACGGAACATTCAAAACAGGCAAACAGTTGCTGTATTGGTGTGAACAATAGGGCCACAATCGATTCATCTGAATCTTTACGACCATTAGTTTAACGCTTTGTTCCGTTGTCGTCTATGGAGCCGGACTGTGGTCCTGTGAGGGGACCTATTTCTTTTACACCGGTATCAACATTCGCACATTCGGATATTCGCATTTAGACATTCACCATTCGCACATTCAAATTCTTATATTCTAGCATTTATATTCAAAATTGTATTTTACATAAATATCATCTCATAGACTGTACTCATTGATATTAAAACACAAAGGTTAAATACCGGATTAAACAGGTTGGATGCCGTAGGAATAAACTTTGGCGTGTGATATCTTGCGTTTTAAACGCAATTCTGTGGTCGGCGAAAATGTTGAAAATTACTTGGGTCATTTAATAAGATCATTAGGTTTACCCATAAGGGTTGTGATTGGGCTTCATCGTTTAAGGTGTGGGCCCTAGCGTCCTTGAACTGCATTTTAATGCACTTATGATAAAAAAATCCACTGAGTGAGCCCCTGCCTTTTTTGGGGGGAGGGGGGGGGGGTTGAAATGAAAAATAGATCTAACAAGAAAGAAAACTCGAGCTCCCTCTTTTTTGCGGTGTCGTCAGATTTCTCTAGGGTCGTTAGGGAATTAAAACCGCTTTACAACCATGCAAACACCTACCATTTTGTAAAAAAAATCGTGGGGTTGCATCTATTTTTCAAAATGTTTATGCCAGTATTCTCTTTATAACAAAAAACTGTGTGCTTAGTTTTTGTCGAATTAGTGCTTCGGGTTGCGACTGAATGCGACCCGTTTGATTTCTAATGTTGCTATGGTGAGATTGCTATAGGATGCTTCCTGCTACTCGTTGGTACTTAACACGTGCCAAAGTTAAAAAACTTCCGTTTAGTACACTTTTCCCATGGGGTTTGATCACGAAACTAACACAAGTAATTTGGGGTCAGTAAGCAACTTACAACGATAATAAAAATGAAAATACCGAACTTTGAACTAGGACAATTGGAATTGTCACTCTCTGAAAAAAGTGGTTCGCATATTGTCATCCTCAGCAACTCCAATATACGATTTAGAAACCCCCCCAAAAAAAAAATAAATAATTGTAGACAATAATAGCGGATTTCTTTCTATTCCATCTTGTATTTTCTCAGAAAGTTCAAATTCACTTGGTTTTCCCATAGACTTACACAGGTAAGAACACGGTCATGGACAAAATTGATGCTATCAGCAGTAAGGGTTATTTACTTGCTCGAAAGAAATGAAACAAAAGTGAAGATGTACATCAGACTTTATTGTGTAATATAAAGGCGCACCGCAAGGGACACCACCCGGTCTCTGTTTTTACTTTTAACACATAACTGTGATGCGTCGAGCGATCAAAGTCATATATGTAAGCACTTGCGATTTTTGAGGTTGTTTGTTTTTTCCTGTTTGATAGGCCCTCTCGATTAATAAGGCGCGCTAAGCGACCTCTTACCCAACTAACACATGCGTTGATGACTGATGAACAATTCGTAACAAGACAAACAACGTTTTGTGCACTCCCACGAGCTTGTCGTATATCCCCAGATAGCATTACAACGTTGGGACAATTTTGGCCCAACATCACCCGCGATGGTGGGCCAACATCGACAAGTGACGTCGGGCCAACGTCATTTGTCCGTCGGCCCAACGATGGGACATGCGTCGTAATTTTGACGTTGGACCAATTGTTTGGACACGCACTGTCTTTCCTTTGGCCAACGTGTATCCCAACCATAATAAATACGATGTTGTTGCCATTATAAAACACCTAATGGGTTCCATGAATACAAAAAAAATACATTTCCCTATGGTTTTCACATTTAATACCCCAGTATAGTTCACGATAGCTCAACAGGTAAGCGCTCGACTCCAGTGTATGCTCATCCATGCGTTATAGGCGTGCGTTTGAGCCTGTGAGATTCAGCTATCTTGTAATTTCCCTGGACAAGAAATTTTAACGCTTTGGTGTCCTCGATTTACCCTGCGAATTTGGAAGCTTGTCCAGGCTGCGAGGGTTTGATCTCGATGTATGTTTGCTGATTAAGGGAAAGCGCCTGCTCCCGATCTGCTGCATCCTTGAAATGATGCTAAATGTTTATGGTTCTGGTTGGGCCACAGTGATCAGCGACCATTGTGAAAGCGCTTAGAAGCGCTTAGAGGCCAAGTAGCATAAGGCGCTATATAAATTCTCTGCCTATTTTATGATTATATATTGATGTTGAGGTATATTATTAAGGAGTAACTGAAAAATCAACTTACCGCTTGACCGGGACTTCGAACCAGGGACCCTTTGCATCTGAGACTGACGACATCCAAGTGAGCTAACTTGTCCTGCTTGATATCAAAGGGCAAATAGATAATATATCAATTGTAAAAGCTTCACAAAAGTAGAGAAAAAAAGAAAAAACAAACTAAGTGAAGGTACTAGAAGACTCATATAAAACATGGCGCGAAACGAATAGTCCCGAGCTTCACAGAGGTGAACAAAACCCGAAAAAGCTCAAGGAATCCCTGTAACACGGTGAAAACAAAGTGAACAAAAATCGAAAAATATTAGTCACTGCAAATGCCCATATGTTATTTTGCGCACACTGTTGCTTAGCATAGCCCTATTTTTGCTTTGTAAGCTCTGTCCGTTTTGGATAGAGGCCTACTAATTTCCTTTATAATTTACGCCTAATTGAATATTTAGCTAATTATAGTCTGCGGGACAACATATAATTGCCCCAACGGGGCCTGCCGACCCCAAAAACGACCAGTTCCCCCACCATTTTCCCAACTTCCCCCCGACGTTGGCTTACCAACCAGAAAACGAACATCACTCCAAATGTCCCCAAAATGGCCCAACGTGGCCTCGCGAACAAAAAAGGACCAGTTCCCCCACCATTTTCCCAACTTCTCCCCGCACACGTTGGCTTGTCGACCATCCAACGACCATTTCCCCACCGTTTTCCCCAACGGCGGCTTGATGTTGGTTTGAACCATCAAAGGACCATTTTCCCCACCGTTTTCCCACGTCAGCTGACGTTGGTTGTGACATCAAGACCAATTTTCCCCCCACCGTTTTCCCACGTTTAGCTTGACGTTGCGTTTGTCGGACCCATCTACGACATTCACCACCGTTTTCCAAGCGTCGGGCTGAGTTGGTTGCCGACCGCGACCGATGACGACGTCGGCCCGACGTCAGTGTGCTATCTGGGTGGCGAGTTGTTCTTCTGTCCAGTAATGTCCATAGAATACGGTACGAACTATTAGCCCACGCTATTTTGGAAAGCCTATTGAAAATTTAAAAAAAAACAAACATCGTAGCGTTCTTTGATGACGGGTAAACTTCTGAACAAACTACATGCGGACGATTTGCTGATCCACCTAAACACAAGGCAGTGAGGGCAGCTACGGTGAGTTAAAAAGTGGCAAAAGGCATAGGGATTTAAAGGGATTATCGACTAACGTCAGTAGAGGAAAATTGACAACCACATGCATCGGCCGCAAAAAAGGAGGTTATTTTCTGGTTAGATCTAGGGCAATTGCCCCTAAAACAAGGCAGGGCCCCGCCTTCCGTGATTTTTGAAAAGTGGACAAAAGGCGTTAATTTACTTGGGGGATGTAATACCAACACAAAGATGCACAAAGACACAAATCGTGCTCCCATAAGGTAGTCAGATTAATCGCACTCGTGCGTATGTTGACGGTGGTTCGTCGTGGTCATGTTGGTTATATACTCCACTCTATTTACCATACGGCAGTTCTTGGCTTTGGCTACCCGTGCAATGCGGCCAACAGATCAGCATGTGAACGGTATAAACCAGAGGCCATGAGTTCCTACTAACATACAGCTAACAGGGCTAAATGGACAAGTTGTATTATAAAGTTAACAGTTTTCTCAAATAACGGCAGCTTTTGGAATGCCATTTGGGCTATCTTATAATCCCCAAAAGCCTTGGCCACAATCTCCCTTAAAACCCGACAGTCTGGTTCTTCGCTTATGACCTTTCCGCGAAGCAACATCTCTGAGTAATGAAAACCTGTCAATAACTGCTTGAGTATCTTTATGTAATGCTACTGCAAGCCAAAGATTGATTACAAAATGAACCCGTCGAGTTCTCAAAATATTTAATTTACTACTGGCTATTTTATCTTGTTTCCATTGTAAAAGGTTATAATCTCGCTTGATATGTTTCGGTTAGGTCTAATGTTTTGTTTTTATTTTCTTCCCTTGGCCTTCTTGCCCGAATAAACAGAAGTGACCCATGATGCATGTTAATGTCACATTAATTGGCCTCAGTTAACTTGTTGTCAGATTAAGTGGCGATTGCATCCGAAGAGGGCAAACTGTGGGCTCTTAAATGTATCTGTATTTAAAATATGATCTTTTCTTCAAAAATATCATCTGTAGAAGTTTCTGGCTAAAACTGTTTAGCCAACATCTTCTTACATTCAGACGTAGCATTTCACATCAGTCATATTCTTGACGGGACAAGTAAATCCCAAGCTATTTCACTCAAAGCGTCGAGAGAAAGGATACCTTACTGTGGAAAAATTTTAACTGACGGCCAAAATAATGTCAATAACTTGTGAAGTGTTCGTTTTGGCCAAAATCATATACATATTACATAGTGATTTGTTTTAGAAATCACCGATTGGAATACCTAACCTCAAGGCGACTGGCATTCCCTTTATTTATAGAACAGTTAGACCCCTAACGTATAAGGCAGGGTTCGATTAGAGGGGTTTACATGCACAAATCATGTACTGTGGCCGGTTGTGCATGCAGAATTTTCCTGTGCATGTACCATTTTGTATTTTCAGCCCAGTTTGAGGAAAAACTGTAAATTTTATTGTCTAAATCGACCCATTGAGTATAAGATCATTAAAACTATATGCAGATATATTAACGAGTGACCCCTGGGGTACTGACCTCGGCACTTCCTTGCCCTGCAGTCGTAGTTCAAAGCTTATTTATCAAAAACTTTAGGAACTTTCAAAGTGTTTAATGGTTGACATAAAATATGGGTATGGGCAGGGTACTGATACGGGTTGTCATCTGAGTGCGGATGGGACGGGTACTTGGCAGTCAGGGGAACGGGTCCGGTACGGAATAGTCATGAGACGGGACGGTGTGTGAGAGAAGTATGGGTATAAATAGTGCGAACCTGCACGGGAAACATTGTATTCAAAAAATTATATTTATGTTATTGAAACTTAAATCCTTTCTTTGATTCTATCCACAGAATGATGTTTTATTAATATAGTTAAACTTTTAAGTTTTAAGTTAAATGCTTAAAAGCATTTTTTAATTTAAGGAAATACTCACATAAGAAGATATTTTTAACAATATCAGTATTATCATCGCCAAATAAGATCTTGAACAAAAATGCATCAAGTTGTGAATACTCCTGCAAAAGTTTGGTGCACACACTTCATATTGATGCACTGTCTCTTCAAATATTCTCACTGAAAGCATACCACTCTTCTTCTTCTTTGCATAATTGCCTGTGGGGGTGTCAGTATTTATGCAGCTAAGTAGATTGATCAGGGGCCGCGTGTATCCATGATACGGGCGCTCCTAATATGACCCGCTTTGATGATGAGAGCGGATTGGAGCAGTTAGGGGTTTTCACCCTATCTTATTCGAAAGTGGCTGTGATGAACATTGCACAGTTGTGATCATGTACATGGGATCGAAGGCTTAACGTCCCCTCTGGAAAGGGATGTTTTTTCACGATTTCATTTCCCAAATCCAAATGAACATGGAGGAGAGCGGTAGATTATGAATTTAAACAATAGATGGTATGCAGATCAAATCCAGAATTGAGCACCCGAATAAATTCCAACAAGTGTCCTCACCTGGGTTGGAACCCGTGATTTTTTATTAAATTCGCTCCACAGCAAGTACCCTAACCACTGGACAACGCTCTCCCACGGTTACTGGGTTGTTATAGGTAGTTGTGAAAAAATTAACCTTTATGGGAGCAATACAATCGATCCTACGACGGAAGACATGTGTGAGTTATTACAATTGAAAACATAGTATGAATGTAGATATTTAGCATTCCGTGGACTAGAACACCATTTAAAATAATTTAAATATATTGTTTCCCTTTTCATCATAAACGCCGGATGTAACAAAACAACCCATGAGTATTTGGACGGAGTTCTGATTCTGCGAGCACCCATTACAGGTTCATATTGATATCATCGTCTTTTCATCAATGTTCACTCAAAACATATCATATGTCCTGTCGTGATTATTTCTTCCGGCATGCATGATCGATATTTGATATTTATCTTCCCTTAAATTAAGGTCGTTCTATGCATGGCCTGACGAAACCGGTATGTCTTTTAAATATAAGACCAAAATGTTATGAAAGGGGTTGTTTGTCTGTGTTTCGCATTTTGACCTCTTTTGAACTCAATGTAATCAGACCCGATTGGCGGGCCATTGGAATGGATGAGATTGGTTTGGTCTCTAACCCTCTCTAAACTCCTCTGCTGTTACTAATGCCTCCTTTTGAAAACAATATTCTATGTTTAAAAATCTCTTAACAAAAACACATTTTGCTTTTACTCAAATGATAACAAATAAATTGAAAATTGTTCCAAAATGTTTAATTCAAATCTCCATTCTCCTCATCAATATATCCCATTATGTGCAAGAAATTGATATTTTACCTTTATGTAATGGTTTAATAGATCATTTGTGCATTTTATCTTTTAAATCAAAACCTTCAATGTGCAATATTGGCTTCAATTTCCAAACCTCCTTTGTAAAAATTATGGTCCAACAGCAAAACACCCTAGGCTATAGATTCACTCAGCATTTTACTGTGCAATATGATTTCTTGATGCAGACATTTCTGATGGGAAGTTAATTAGCACATAGGATGGTTTGACACTGGGGCCCATTTTGCCTATACGAGATTTTGATTTTAAAGATCAAATGCACATCGGAGGTTTTTTACCGCCCAGCGCTATAATAGTAATTGACCTCAAATAACCTTGAATGATCCCATCCTCAGTACATCCATTTATTGGGTCTTTTCAAAAAAAAAATATTTCATCGAAGGATCAGGGTTAACGGTCATTACGCCACTTGAATTTCGAACGCATGCAGACGACGGGAGATGAACGACTGGTTGATCGCTCTTACCCAAATCAGTCATGTACCAAGGTTCATTGCATAAACATTTCCTCAAATTAAAAAAGACAGCTTTAGGAGATTAGAAGTTTCAAGTTCGCCCCAAACAAATGTCCTTGATAAACAGTTAACATATAATGAAATATACACTAGGCATGTTCCCAATTTGCGTTTGTCTCCATCAATGTCGTTTGAACCATAATCACACTAATCTATTCACTCTAAATAGAAGTGTTAAAATTATTTGACTAACACTTCAACGTATTAAAACAAAACACCACTTTACCTCTATGAATAGGTCAAAAGTCACATAGGGGTCAATACCATATGAATTGAGGCATGGGGCCAAGTTTGATCAAAACACATGAAAGCATGTGAGTGCTAGAGCGAAAAAAAATGAAGTACTTTCTTCGATAAACACTCAACACGTTTACATCGTAATACGCAATGTGTTGCATTGCTATATTATTAACACTCAGTGATTGGTTACTAACACTGCAACATGTTGCAGTCATAGAGGTCAAGTGGTGTTTTGTTTTAACACGTTAAAGTGTTAAATATGTGTTAGCAAAATAATTAACACTTCTATTTGAAGTGTTTAAGGTAGGATGCGCCCATGATTTTTACGTTTTGTTTTTCTAAATGGAATGTTTGAATGTTACACTTTTATTTAGTAATACTAAGTAGAATGTAAAAATGGAGTTTCAAAGTCACAGGTCACCTTATTTGCATATAATGGCGGTCATATTAAATTACTTTGCCTCAAATTGCCTGTTATCTACATGGTACATACAGCGAGAGGAACATGTTTATGCGTGAAATGTTGCGCTACAATAGGCGTTCCCTCGATGTAATAGCAATTTCGTTATTTCTTTTAGATTATATCCAATTTGGGGTTTATTTGTTAATATTTGGTCTAAATTGGAATCGTAACCTATGTTAAAGAACATTTAGGCCCCCAAATTTAAAAAAAGGGCTATTTTGCGTCAAATGGCCAGACACAGATATTAGGCTACATGTTCTGTTCTGTTCTGTTTAATTAACCCAATCTTCTGATGCTGCTCATCATATTTGGCAAATTCCCATTTTAATTTTTTTCCGGTGTGGCAGGGGATATGGTCCTCCGGGCTCACAGTCCGGGAACAATGGTGAACAATAGGGCAATTGACTCAGTTGACACTTCACGCAACATTAGTTTCACGCTTTATTCCGTTGTCGTATATGGAGCCCGGACTATGATACCTGCCGGACTATGATTACTTTCACACCGGCTCACAATTCTGAAAATTAACCTGAGATATTTAAAATGGGTGTTTAGAATTTCTTTTTTATTTCTTAAAATATCTGTAAATTTAAAAGTAGGTCTGACACTGTAGTAGGTCAAAGATGAAAGACGTCATTGACCTTTTCATCAAAAACATTGGTACATCGATAACCTTTAAATATGCTTTTCAACTGCTTTCACCAACGTAAAAAATACTAAAGAGGACCCCATTGTCTTATCTTTTATGTGAGATGTGACATTGTTGTTCTCAGATTTTGCATTCACTTTTGAAACATATTATTGACATTAATATAAAGTTCATTCTAAATTTACTTTTGAACACCATTAGAATAAGATTATGCGATTATTCGCGTCTAAATCCTAATTGGGAGCAATTGAAATAATTACTAACATTTATATTATAATGTATGGAACATTAGTACAAAATTGCCCTTCGCATTGAGAAACATGCGACAATAATTAAAAGAAACTCAGCGCAGTGTATTGCTATATAGGAGGAATCATAATTTAAACATCACACTATCGTTTAACGTACCTAGTGTTTAACTCTTTTAAAAATGTCTAGTGTTAAAATCTGAACAACAAGGTGTTTATTCTAAATATGTTTAGAAGTATATAAAATACTTCTTTTAGTTGTTTGAATACAGAATTCATATTGCTTCCATTGAAAGGAGTGAACATAGATGTTGGTTTTGATTCCTTTATGGAGTTAGGGGTCAATTTCAGGGTTTTTTTAAGTTTGCCTAACGCCTCTACTTATCACAAAAGAGTTTAAAAATGCAATATTGAAAAAAAAAAAACCGCTAACGCTTGTACTTACTGGTGAAGATGCACCGTTCGCCTGCAATTCAAAGGAGATCATACACCCAGCAGGCTCATAAATTCACGGGGCCTAATTTCTCAATCATATTTCAAGAATGTCAGATGATACATTTGAGTTAGATGCCAAAATAAAGATGTTGCGTCGAAACACGGCTATGCCGCACGTGTTTGGCCGGGCATGGAAGGCTCCCCGGTGTGCATGTAGCGAGGTAATAGCGAGAAACCCATACACGTCTAACGTGAACGCCTATTCGAACATTGTCGAACGTCTGTCCATTTGAAATCTTGTCAAAGGAGAATGGGCTTATGGGCTTATGCATCCTCGTTTAAGTTGGTTACCCTGGTAATCCGGTTAGAGTTATCCATATTTTACCCTTGCTAAAGGAGACACACAATTGTTATTGTCGATTTTTTTTGGGTTTCTGACTAACCGGCTAACCTTATTCACTTAAGAGACCAAGGGGTTTTCACTCTCGTTAGTGCCCAAGGGGAGGGGGGGGGGGGGGGGGTCCCTAAGGAAACCACTTTCCCAAGGGAATTTTTGCACGAAATATATACCACATGTGAATGGTCTTAAGACAACCCAAAATCAGCAATAAATATGAAATTTGTTATTTGGGGTGCAAATTGGGGGCAAAACACGTGAAGATTTGGAAAAAACGGAAAATTAAAATTAGCCTTGCGCTTACATCAAACTTTTGAAAATTTAGGCAGTTTGCCTTTGATGAAGATCCTGCTAGGATCGAAACGTCAGGCCCACACTCTAGTATACAGTTTACCTACACAGGCTATTTTTGTGGAGAAGCAGTTGGTAACAGCATTTACTTATTTTAAAATTTATTTTATGTTGATATCTACTCTAGAAGACCCAAATTACATATATTTAACACAAAACCTGCAGTTTTAGGGAATTCCGTATTTATGTATATGTATGTGAACATATATCAGCAAAAAAAAAAAATCTTTGGTTCTTTTATTTTTAAAAATATTCTCAGATGAATTCCGTTAGTGCCCCAAGGGGGGGGGGGGGGTTCAGGGGACCCCACTAATTAACTCATTAACGGCTGGCCGATCTTTTTTTGTATGAAAAGAAATCGCGTTTAAAAGTCAGGACAATTACAAAAAAAATTCAGCGAAAAACATGCCACCGCGTTTTAAAGCGGATCAGCGCGAAAACAAAAATTTTGGGGGTCCATAGGAACACCCCCGGTCCCACCCCTAAAATTTAAAATGATTAAACTTTGCAACGCTGATTGCTCTATTACATCAGCAGCTTGTTACTTTTCCACATCTCGTACATCTTTAATGAGGTTGTATATGGATCGCGCTGTGTTTCGACTCACGGTGATAGGAACATTTCAATAATAATGGTATCCGCTCCTCGTGTTAATCAATCGTTATTACAAATATGAAGTATACCCAGTATCTAAAATATGGTACAATATCTAAATGTGATTTGATATGTACTATTGTACTTAGTTTCCCTCGCTATGCAATTTCACTTCTCATCTTGTCGAAAACAACGTCATTGGACTTTTAAAGTATAGCATGATTTGACTTTCTTGCTTTAAAATACAACAACCCGATCATCAACCTAATGAAGAACCCCTTTGACCCCCAAGAAAAGGGGCAAATATAAACGTCTGTAATTCCTTGTGTGTATTAATAATGAAATCGAAGTTTCTAGTTCTGGCCATCTCAAGGAAATTAAGATTGACTGTATTGGTAGACGTTTTGATAAATAAGATATATGGCTACATGACACTACTATGCCCGTAAGCATTTACTAATTTCCTTTCCTTCTTTGTGATTTCCGGACAACTTCTTACTTGCCGCTTCAATCGTTGGAAAATAATTCATCAACCCACTACCAGCGGTATCTTAACTTATGTAGCAGCATTTAAAAGCTATAAAACAAGGTTAAAATAAATATTTAATGGATCATGTGATAAACAAAATATGTTGAAACAATGGGAGGTAGTCATCAAAGTTATAGAGGATGCCATTACCAGATATATAATAGGAATACCATCTTGAAATGAGGCTAAGGACGTTTTAGGTTATACATTAAGTTTGTCACTTTCATTTAGTTGGAGCAAAATTCATGCGATTCCACCGCAAAGGTACGGTTTCCCCTCAGGGCGTATTAAAGAAATGCTTTAAGAAAGGTGTATCACTTGCTTTACGATCTGTCATTCATTCAATATCAAGTCATTCTGGCGACTTTTGTAAGGAGGCCTTTGTACAGTACTTCAAATAAATAAAATAATAAAAGTCGGAGTTATTACCACGAAGTTTACCAAGGTAGTTTTCTCTCGGGGATGCGCGGCTAGCTGTCGGGCGCCCGGAATTAGAGGAAAGTATCAAAAACAAATTCAACACGTTTATGAATGAATTCCGACTTAGGCTTACAGTAAGAGGAGGAAGGACGAATAGAAAAAGCTTAGAAGAAGAAGGAGAAGGAGAACCAAGAAGATGACGACGAAAGAATAAAAAAACCAGAATACGAGAATACGAAAAAGAAAAGAAAATAGGACGACGGAGAAGAATAAAAAAAATATACATGTATAACAAACGATGTAAAAAGAAGAGCGGAGAGAGAGGGAGAGAAACATGAGCTTTAGGCTAGTGCACAGAGTTGGGAGAGAGAGAGAGAGAGAGGAAGAGAGCGATTGAGGGGAGAGAGAGAGAGAGATTGGGAGAGCGGACGAGAGAGAGAGAGAGGAGAAGAGAGAGAGGAAGAAAGAGAGAAAGAGAAAGGAAAGAAAGACGGGGAGATTAATTTTCATTGCTGTTGTGGTTTTGGAATTCCGATGTATCTCCTACATTCTTAACTCTCGGTAATACTTATTATGTATTACAGTGATGTTTTAATTATTCAGGTTAACGTCATTACTCCAATGCCCAACAGCAGGACATCTTATCGGGATGAATACCAGTTTGGTCATCTAGAATCAGAAAAGTCGGGGGTTCGATACTCCGCCATGGCATCCCTGCATTCTCACTGTTTGGGATGTGAGCGTCAGAAAGGGTGTATTACGTTATCGTTAATTGTAACCCTTTGGGTTGGTTAATATTTTTTTTCGAAAAAAAGAAACAATCGAAAGACAGTTGGTAAAGCAATAATAAATTAATTCATTGTTTAATACAGGGGTCCATCAGCCTAAAAGGCTAAAAAAATAAGGTTGAGCCCTACTCAAGATACACTAGAGATCTGAGAGGGGTTTGTTTAGGTCAATTCGAGGGTTGCTGAGTTCAAAATCTGCTGCATGCAAATTAATAAGTGGTTGGAAAGTGGTGAAATTCTTGTTTTATTAAAGGGACACTACCCGATTTATGATAAACATAGACCTTTTTTTAATACGATACAAGTATGCACATCTTACAAGGAAAAATTCAAATGTCACATTAAGGTCAGGCATTAAATTTTTTTGATTTTTATTTTTAAAAGTATGCAAATCCCTTTACCGCTAAATGATTAAGGGTACTAACCTGATTTTAAGAGAGTGTGAAGTAAAGCACCACACGTGGGGGAATATTATTTTGACATAATCCTTTACACATGGATGGTGACAGCTTTGTAACAATGACAGCATCAGTACGAATAATAGTACCACTAATAATTCTTTTCAGAAACTAGAGTTCTAATTGACAAGTAAATAAAGCACATATTATTAACTTTCCATGGAGATGGCGCGCACGACAGTGTTGAAAAAACCCATGTGCGCGTTGGCCGGATTCGAACCGGCGACCTTCGATACATCTGTATACCCTGGAGAACTAAGTAGTTTAAAATTCAAACGTTCAAATAAGCAGTTTGACTCCATCTGTTCTTTCAACGGATTGGGCAGCAATTTAGTACACAGCCATGAATAAGAAAGGGTGTATTCAGCTATGTAAATTTAAAAAAGGGGGCCTTGAGGTAACATTAACCGAAAAGTCAAATAGGAAAGTGCACTTCTTCCAGAGTTCAATTGCCATGACATTATAAAATTGTCAAAAATGTGCATGTAAGCGTGTGCAAATTCTGAATTTTGGATGTTCAAAATGGTTAAAACGTGGATACATTTTATGAAAAATCTGTGAAAAATGGTGGGGTAGCGGAAGAAGAAAATGGGGGTTATTGAGTGATCTGACGAATGTAAAAAGGGGTTAGTGGGTAAAAGGTAAGAAAGCAGCACAAAAGGGGGCAGTGTACAAAAAAAAAAAAAGCTAGAAAAAAGAGGGTCTATCTTGAGTCCCCCCCCCACCACCACCACCGGGAAAAGGTGGAAACTTTAAAAAATGTATAAGGTTATGGCATTCATTGTACAGGGTCTTGACTATGGCCACAGACAGAAAACGGTTTTTAGCACAATGCGACTTCTTGTCAATGGGTATTTCATGATGGAATGATAACTACAATAAATTGTTTTGACAACCGGGCTTTTAAAATCTGAATCATAGTATGCAGTTGTGCTAAATACCACTTTTCTGTCTTGTGTCGGGGGGGGGGGGGGGCGGGGGTTAGACACGTCAGTCGATTCGGGATGGGGGATTTCCATGCTAAAGGTACGGTCACACAGAAGAAAGCTCCCGACCCAAACCTTTCCGACTACACAAGAGCCGCATTTTTTTCAAAATCGGCTACAGTCTTGGCAAACAATTTTTATCCCGGACCAGGATGATTTAGTATGGCGGAGCTTTCCCCGTCGCAACGAGACATAGGGTGCTGAAACGCCTAGCAAGTAGGCGACAGATCCTGAATCAACAAGATCAATCATATTTAATTGGCGACGCACTTGTTCACGTCCCCCGATCAGTCAAACAGCCCTTGAAACGACGGCACAAGTTGTGACATGTGTGTCAAGATGCTCGTCGATTGTTCGCCGCGTTGTTGACGCCAAGAAAAGGGTACAGTACATAAGACAACCCGCGGACGCCGCCCCGACCTCAACCCAAACTACACAGACCACATTCTTTTAAAAATCGGCTACAATCGTTGTTCAAACTTTACATGGCAAGAGATGACTCAATCGCCAAGCAGTAGGCGACAGCATCAGAAAACAACAGTAAAGCATGCCACTTGTTCAGTTCCCAAGCAGTCGCAAAACCCTAACATGACAGCACAAGTTGAACTGGTGACATGTTGCGTCACGGGACATTCCCGATTCCAAAACCCGCCACGCTTTTTTTTTAAGCGGCAAGAAAAAAATTGTGGCCGGTTTTTCAATTGACCCACTTGCTCCGACCACACAAGACTGCCAGAAGACCTGTTACAGGACACTCCAGACCTTGGCCAAAATGACACCTGTGAAAAAGGAAAAATGACTCACGATTTTCGAAAAATGGCCAATCGGCACCAGTTTTGAAAACCAAGTCTGGAAGCGGGTTTCTAGCAAATAATGGGTAAGAGGTTATAGTCACACAAAGAAAGCTGCGACCCCAACCATTCCCGACTACACCAAGGACGCATTTTAAAAAAAAAATCGGCCTACATCCTTGTTCAAAACTTGGGGCCAAAATGTACCCACTTTTATTCCCCCGACAAGGGATGGATTAGTCTGCGAGTTATCCCCGTCTTTCACAGGAGACAAGGGACATGCCTGAACAAACCCGCCGCAGGTAGGCGACAGCCATCAGTGCAGAATAAACAAGATCAATCATGTTTAATTGGCGACGCCACTTGTTCAGTCCACGATTAGTCACCGACCTTGAAAGGACGGCACAAATTGTGACATGTCGCTGTCAAGATTGCTCGTCGATTGGTGCCGTGTTGTTGACGCCAAGAAAGGACCCGTCACATGAAGACAACCCGTGACGGGACCCAACCTCTTCCCACTTACACAAGACCACATTTCTTCAAAATAGGCCTGCAGTCTGGTCAAAATTACAAGACAAGAGATGCTCAATCGCCGAGCAGTATGTCATGTTCAGTTCTCAATCAGTCGCAGACCTTAACACGACAGCACAAGGTTGCTGTCGAAGAATGAACACGTCGCGACTTATCTGTCGGTCCTCTGTAGTTGCGCCGAGTTTAGGCGCCGATTCAACATGCCAAGTGGCTTGCATTTTTCTCTCCCGCTTGGAGAGTGATCATTGCCGACCACTTCCAACTGCCACACAACCACATGATGGGCCCAACTCTTCGGCTACCGTTCCAAAACCGATCATGTGTTTCAAGCCCCGACCCTCACGATTCCAAAACCCGCCACCGATTTTTTCTTGCAGCATTAAAGATTGCAGGTTTTTCTCAAAGTTGCCATGTGCTCCCGACCAACAAGACTGCAGAAGACTGTTACGGACAGTCCCCAGCTTGGCCCAAAAACTACACCTGAAAAAGGAAAAATTACTCACGATTTTCGAAAAATGGCCAATCAGCACAGCCTGAGCAGTCTGGAAGTGGCGTTTCTAGCAAAAATATCGGCTGTGTGTTGTGTGACTGGAGGCCTTAAGAAAATGATTGCTCCGTTTTGCTGACGGTGTTCAGTGGACCATATATGAGAAACCCTCAACCAAAATGAACAATTTTTTCAGGCTGGTGGAACCTTTGGAGATCCGGTTTTTTGTTATCCAGTGGTGTAACAAGACATTTTTTTTTTTCATTGGGGGATGGGAGCAGGCAAGCAGGGGCGGCAAGAGCAGGGGGGGGGGCAAAACACAAATTCCCAAGGTGAACCTTGGTTAATTACCGTGCTTCATGGGGCAAGAAGGGAAATTCCTACTGGGTTTGCCCGTTCCCCCACTGGTTACGTCACTTGTTTGGCATCATATCCTTATATTGCCCTTTGTTCTTCGACAGGATGAATTACTTAAATGCATGTATAATACAAGATAATTATTATGAGTGTAGGTGATGTTCTCTAAAAGGCGGGAAAAGAATAAGTTCATTGACATGTAACACCTTATTCCCCTGCGAAATAACTATGTTGTAAAAATTTACAAAAGGTAAACAGATAAGAGCGTGGTGAAGTGAGTGTAGTCTTTGTCCGAGGGGATACCATTTTCTTCAGAAATTGGGGTGCATGAAAAAGCTGGGGTGCGTCCCTTTTAATAGGGATCACAACAAAATTTGAATATTTTGCTAACACACTGCCATTTTTGATGGGTCTAAAAAGAACTTGTTTGATTGCTATTTATACCCAACCCACTTTAAAAAGCACTTAAATAAATACTTTGGGACACTCAAAACAAGTTTTCTGGACAGTTTTCTTTAAAGATTACTATTTAAACTTTGGAAAAAATTAATGATAATTACCAGAAGTATGATAAAAAACACATTATGTTTCTCTGAACAACTGAGAAAATGAACACATGCGATCCTTCTTTGGAAACTCCTCACATAAAAGGAACCCCCCCAAATTATTAAATGGAGCAGAAAAAGTAAACAAATTCTTATTGCTATAACAACTCTACTTAGTACTATGTGATTTTAATTTAATTGGCAAATATTAGAGTGCCCTTTAAAGCCACTATCAGCGATTTCGGGAACAATGGAAACAAAATCGCGCCCCTATTTGTCATTCAAAGGTCCATATTGGACAGTCTGTATTGTAAATGTTGAAGTAAGGACCCCTGTAAGTTGCTCAAGCATAACACACCGTATTGTCAAGCATTATTATGCTTTTATGCTTTGATTTACTAATAAAAAGTTGGGTTTTGGGATCCGACTCTTTTAAGGCCCAGAAATAGTCTTAAATGGCATCTTCAAGACCGCTTTAAAAGCCCCAAGTGTCTGCGTTTTTCACGAACACTAGCAATTAAGGGGACAAAATGGGAATTTTTAATTTGGAAGAAAAATATGACTGATAGTGGCTTTAAGTTTAATGATCCAGTTTTAGACAAAACATTCATGAAAAAACCCATGGTTAATCAAGCAGCCCATCGTCCAGAGGACCTCTAGTGCTCTCAAATTATTTATTTCCCTTGCAATAAATACTAGGGAAAAATAGATCCCCTTGAAATCAACTTTCCAACAACGTGGGGTGATTTTGTATGGTGTATATTCAAAATTAGGAAACCTCAAATACCTAAAACACTTCCTAAACCTTTAATTCATATTAAGGGGTGGATCGTGGGGGCATTGTTTGTAATGCTATTTCAAAAATAAGGCCAATAGGGTGGTTAATTCCCCTTTAAAATTCACTTTCACCAATGTGGTGATTTTGTAGGTGTCTATTGAAATCACAACACCTCAAATGACATGACAAACACACTTATTAAACCCCTTTAGTCAAATTAGTGGATCTTGCACATGGCTTCATAAAGCTATACATTGTATTTTTAAAAATAAGGAAAAACGGGTAATGCCCCTTTTCAAATTCTACTTTTCTATCAACTTGACAAATTTGCATGGTGCATATTCGGAAGATCAGCACCTCGAATTGTCCAAAAACACACTCTTAAACCTTTCAGTCAAATAAGTGGATTTTGCGCATGTTGTAATCATATTTAAATAAAAATAAGGAAAGCGGCGTAATTTCGCTTTAAAATCCACTTCAATCAATGTGGTGATTTGTAAGGTGTCTTTTGATCAGCACCCTTCAAATTGACAAGAAACACTTCTTAAACCATAGTCAAAATGAGTAGACTTGCACAGGTTCATAAAGGCATATTTAAAAAAAATAAGGAAATCGGGTATGCCCCTTTAAAATCCACTTTCCACAAACTGACAATTTTGCAGGTGCAGATTCGGAAATCAGCACTCGAATTGTCCAAAAACATTCTCAAACCTTTTAGGTATCTTGAGTAGGGTTTCCCTCAAATAGGCCACCCCATGGATCCCCTACTATCATGTTATGAAACGAGAATTAAAGAAATTCGTAAATATGGTGTTGTTTTAGTAAATTTGATACGAATAGTCGAACACAAGGTATCAAAGCATGCATGAAACATGGAGCAATCAGGATAATTCGTGTGACTAAATGGTTTACGTTTAACCAAAAATGGTTTATAGTAGATCATCAACACATCCTTATAAATGAAAAAAACAAACATAAAGCTATTTATACATGGCCCTGGGCGGGAAATTTTAGTTATTAAAAGGATACGGGTTTGAATGATATAATAGTCATGTTATCGGTTATCTGCTCTGAAATGTTGGTGAATGAATCAGGCTTGTTGTTTCAAAGTTAATAGTTTGCAATTTAATTGAAAGTAAAGCAATGAGCTAAAGAATGGCTAGCCTCAAACATATACACCCACATATTCAAATAAGCATGTTAAAAATGATCAATCTTAATCGAAGTAGTATTATTATGAATACAAAAATCACATTTATTTATAAACAGGGATTGGAAAGTATAGAGGACATTCCCATCAGTATAAGTGTTTGAGAACCCTGCCAAAACAATTATCTAAATATATGTGATTCACATCTATAGTTCACAAACATAAATCTCTATGCAAGGTCTTTAAATCTTCTTTATCATTCGTTCAAGGAAAATGCCCCTTCGCAGATGAAATAAGAAGCCACTTAAGAAAAGTTAGATTAAATTTAATTTCACGATTGCGTTATATCCATCAAGTCAGAATCAAAAAACATAGCTAGAGTTTATCTTTTCTCAGTGGTAATCAAGTTTTAATCTATTAAATTGACCCCAAACACAATGGTTAATATTTTGAAAGACTTGACCAATTCATGCGCTTTATGATGTAATCTATTATCAGTATTTACAAGTTCTCCAAATTGCTATGTACATAATGGTTATTTGTACGAGCAGATTTAAAATGGAACGTACTTCTTTAGTATCAGGAGATAAGATCATGCATGTTTAGAGAAATAAAATAAGTGCCTTACAAAACCGTCAAATAGCCTCTAAAATATGTTCTAGTGTATTTGTTCATACACTAAAGAACACATACCACGAGATAGGAGGAATTATATACAGTTACAGTTTTTGTTATTACCGACGCACCCTAGGGTGAAGTACACAAAACGAAGAACAGGGTTGACGGTTAGTGTAAAACGCATAAGGTATAAGGCATACGACCTGCATAAGCGGAAGGGAATAAATACGGACCATAAGCGAATAAGAGCATAACTAAGCGCATAAGGCACAAGAGCATAAGAATGCCTGACCAAGCGCATGAGAGGCACTAAGATTGCATTGACCATAAGAATACCGTATTTACAGCATAAGGCATAAGAGCATAATAGTTCAAGCAAGAGGAGGAGGGTAGATGAAAAATCTCTGATAAAGTTTTTTTTTTCAGTTGATGATATCTCTTTTGAAAGGTATATCTGGAATCAGGTTGGGTGTAAAATTGCCACCTGGGCCAATTTGCGAAATCCAAGAGGCGCCAGTTTCCTTTAAAAAATCCAAAATTGCAGTTTCCATGGACCAAAGCACGCCAAAATGATTGGCAATTATTTTTTTGCGAATTCAATATGTTGAGGTGGTAGAATGTAAATTATAATGTAACTTGGAAGCCACGCCTTGATTAATTTGAGAAATCAAGATGGCCGCCATTTTACAGCAGGAAAAACCCAAAAAATGCACTTTACATGAGCAACACCCCAAAATACATGTTAAGCACTTTCTCATCTGATATATATATCCAATAGGTATGCAATTAAGATGGATTTGTTAAAAAATTGAAAAAAACAAAAAATTAAAAAACTGAAAAAAATAAAAAAAGTAAAAAATTAAAAAACATAAAAATATTGCAGTTTGGCACAGACGGGGCAATTCTAAATACATTTTTGTAAACATTAAAAAAAACAATTATTTACTTTTTTTATTTATTGAATCTGTGACAAATCCCCTGAGAAAGAAATGTTTGATCTGCTCTCCAGTGTCATGGAATTGCTCCAAAGGACCCCCCCCCAACTATATATGGCTGACGCATCAAGTTTTGGAAAAAAACAAAAAAATAAACGTACTCAAGCAGGTCGATCGTTTGACCTGCCCGTATGGATAGATAGGAAGCCCAAACCCAGTAGACCACCAGAAAGGTGTGAGGTGCGAACTTGGGGCTTGAGAACTGAATTTTGGGCGAAAGAAGGGGCTTCGGAACTGATCTGTTTACCAATTTATGACTTAAGAAACTGAGTTCGGGGTAAATGGGGTTGTATAGCTGAAGGAACTGGCTAAATTCAAAAAGTTCAGCAATCGAGCCAAAACTTTGAGGTTTGTGGCAAAGTAGGGGTTAAAGAACTGAAGCACAAATGAACGGGTTTCAAGATTGCAGAGGCGCGAAAATGGGAATTCAGATACACTGTTTAAAAATGTTCCTATTTTACCAGACTCTACCTTTCAAATGACGGAAAACCCCATCAGATCAATAATCTTCACGCTTTTACCTATATCTAACATTGAATTACAATTTGGAAGCAGAAAAATGTAATAAGATGAACAGTTGCCTAACAAAATAATACTAAACATTTTGAAAAAAAGGGTAGTATTTATACGCGCGTTATTAATTTCTGTTACATACGTTCTTTTGTAAACTTATTTGTTTTTAAGAAAGAATAAAAATAATAAAATGTTTTTTATTCAAATATAAATTCAGAGAAACTAAATCTTGGCTGAATTGTACGTCATTTTTAAAAAATGCAAAATCTTATTTTCCTCTCATTTTTTAAAAATAGTTTTAAAAACTTCTTTTCTCCTTTTGTTTTATTTAGTTAATTAAAAAAAAGTGTACACACCAAATATAGTTGATTTAGCATAGATATCAGTAAAGTCATTGTAGTGTAGTGGATAAGGTTTAGGACGGAATTTAAGGGCCCCAGGTTCGAATCTATATAACAAGTATTATTAATGTTTATTTAAGATGATTAAGTAATTGGTAACATTCGAAGTGGACATTACCTATAAAACCAAAGGATAAACTGTCAGTACGCTGTTATTCTCACGTTTCTTACACTTTGTTTATTGCCTTTTTTTTTCTCAATTGTTTCTCAACTGTTTGCCTGAAATATAACTTTTCTCCAAACCACGTGGGTAACGTAAACAACGTTTGTATGATGCCATAGCTACAACGTTTTAAATTTGGTCAGAGGAGTGTAATAGTTTTATTCTTAATATTGTTTAAGCACGTCAATTTTACGCCGTTATTTTACGTTCCCTGCAATGTTTCGTATTTTTACGGCTCCCGTTATTTTACGTTCTTCATGTAGTGAGTCCCAGCTGCCAGTCAATTGCCTGTTTTTTACAAGTTTATTTTTCAATCGTGCTAGGTACAGACGTTTTAGGTCCTACCCCGGTCGTCATCCCGGAGTTAGAGCTCAAACACAGTCATGTGGATGAAAGCGCATGTTATAGCTATTTCGGTCCGCAAAGAGGGTTCCAAGATCGTATCTTCGCAGCTACTATTAATAGGAATAGCTAGTACCATGGGCTTGACCATCAGACGGCTATATATGTCTTCAACTCATGAGGGGGGAGGCGGATACCCTTCTTGTACAGAGGTTTGCAGTGTGGGTGCCCATCTTCACTTGTAGTTGGAGACACAGGACATGTTTGTGTGTGTTGTTGCACTTCTGTACAAGGTGCAATTCGGGCACGTCCTGATGACATCACCTGTGCAGGGCGTCCTTGATTGATATCAATGCAACCGTAAAAAAGCACCTTGATATCATGCCAACTACTGGCTGCCTAGGGTATGATTGGTTGTAGGCACCGTAGCACCTTAGACGGCATTACAGGCTGGAAGCCCTTGAAAGTATTACGAGGTAAACAGTGTTCATAACCTGCCTGGGTGTTACTTCTTCATCTCATATGGTGCTGTCTGAGGCAGTCAACATCCTTCATTTTGGCATGCTATGGGCAATCAGGATTCAGGCGGCTTGTCGGAGGCAAGACAGAAAATATGGACATCTAAAGTAGCTTGAAAGTACGGCTTCTGCACCTAAACTATTTCTCTGCCACCCACTAATAGAGCAGGGCAGAAATATCATAGGGGCTTATTAAGGAGTTCGTTTACCCCCCACTTACAGAAAAAGAGTAACACTTGGTAGTTAGTATGGAACCTCTACATCAATGCTAGGTAGGTAGTAATCTCCAAATTGTGTATCACTTTTTCAATAGGGGCCAAATTAAAGTTGACACAGGGGTCAATTTTTTTTTAAATGCTTCCAATCATGTTGAAAGTATGCCATTTTGTCCGTATATCATAAGGATTCCAAAAATGTATAGTTTGTACCACTTACGACCATTGTTTTGGAGTTATAGGTAAAAGGACAAAAAAGAGGTAAAAAAAAGTCATCTCAATTTCTACAGGGGTCAAATTAAAAGTTGTTTTAAAAGTTAATCTGATTATTCTTTATATACTTGCAAAATATGTAATGCTTACTTACGGAGATAAGGGTCAAAGAAGGTCAACACCCAATTGGATTATGGTGCCCTATGAACCTATTTTGTTCAATAACTGGAACTATGCGTTGCAGATCGGTACAAATATTCTCATTTTTGACAACATTAAGCTAGATGAACAACTTCTTTCAATTTTACCAACATTGGAGCAACTTCTGTACAAATAGAAAATTGACACCTTTTTCACCGTTTTAGCCATTTTACCATATAACTTCAAAAGCAATTGTCATATATGGTACAAACATACATTTGGACAACCTTATGATAAGACGGACAATATGGCATTTACATCAACTGTTTGGCGCATTTTAAATATTTGACCCCTGTGAAACGTAATTGGGCCTATTGAAAAGTGATGATACAAATTTGGAGTACTACTACCTAGGCATGGTGTAGAGGGTCCATTATAACTACCAAAGGTTGTCAAACCTTTTCTGTGTGAGGGGTAAACGAGGATGTTTGACCGGGTCCCAGCTCATCCTCTATAATGAAGGCCTGGGACCGTGCACAGCTTCAGGTAGCTATCTGGTGGGATGCTCTGTGATCTGTCCACCTGAACTGGATCCAACTCGCATGGCTGGATCTGAGGAAGGCCGTCTCTGTTGCCAGTCACAGTGCCCAATGATGGGCCCTAAGCTCCTAATGAATTATGAAGTCGATTAAGGCTCATGTGGAGGTGAGCCACATGGGATCACGAAGGTGTGGAGGTGTCTTCTGCAAAATAGATTGTTCATCTTTGTTCATGCCTGGGAAGCGGAATGTCAAAATGAGAAAACAAAACAAGTTGTAAACAAAGCGGAAGAAGAAATGGGACAAGAATGAGAAACTGGGCCATGACGTCCACAACACCCACCAGCTTTCATCCAGTTTATTCACGAGTTGCGGCTGGCCGCTATGCATTCCTAGCCTTCTAGAGTCTCTCACTCTTACTTGCTTTTAGTCTGCGTCGGGCCGATCTCTATGGATGGTCGGGGTTCACACGTGTACGTTTTTCCTGTGTCTGTCGTTAACGCATATCAAGTACCCCCTTTATACAGACTCCCCCACGAGAATGTGAAATGAAAAATGCTCGTGCTGTGCATTTATCATGGTTGGAGGTGATTATTTTACGAAAAGCAGCGCCTTTAAAAAACATTCAGCGGCGTCCATCTTGAATATCTTTTATTAGCCATGTGACACTTAAAAGTTAGTAATTATATTTCCAATACATTTATATGGCAAGGGAAATAACAGTCAACTTGCATTTTAGGACTTGTGATTTTGGTTGCAATTCCTCATGAAAAGTGCATTTGTGATTTCCTACTTGAAAATGGACGGCATCTTAGATTTCACTAATTATTCAAGCGTAACTCTAATATACATTTGCATTTTTTTAAATGTTCCTACCCAAAACACAAAACACAATTAGCACAGAAACCCATAATACCTTGCATTGTTGGGTTGGCCTGTCTATGTAAAATCCAATTTTTGAGATTTTAACAGCCCAATGGCAGCCATCTTGGATCTCAAATTGCCAAGGGTTGTGGCAAATTACACCCACCTTGGTTCCCATGTATCCCCTTCAGGAGATATAATCAGGCTTTGAATGAAAAAATACTTTATCAGAGATTTGCTCTTATGCCAAAAATTAGGCTTCCTGCTGCTGGACTATAAGCGCATAGAGCATAAGGACGGATAAAGATAAGAATACCTTTTAAATTACGGCGCATAAGAGCATACGACTGCTTATAAGCATAGAGATAACCGTTATTATACGGAGCATGCGCTCTGCTCTTAAGCGCTTATGCTCCGAATATATAGGCGGGTAGTCTTATGTTATGCACTCTTATCGATATGG